>JARHVA010003642.1:1852500-1897651 GCA_037957365.1 Torreya grandis
AAATTAAAGGAGAAGATAATATGCACTAAAAATTATTATGAAAGTAACTATGTGTTTTCAACTTGGAAAATGTAGTTGTGTTACGGATAATAAATTACATCAGGGTTACCAATATAGTTTGTTGTAGAGATACACTAGAAATAAAATGTATCAAGATAGTCAATAGTTGAGATATAAATGGGAATAAAAACTTAGTATATCACATTGGTCAATGTAGTAACATGGGATTGACATGGTATTGAGTGACATAACTAGGTTACATCAAGGTAGTCGATGTAATAGAGACAAAACTAGTAGAAAAACTAACTGTATCGAGCTAGATGATGTAGTAGGGTTTATATGAACAACCAACTATATCAATGTGGTTGACACAATAATGGAATAGTACTATGGAATAATATACAATATCATTTTAGATGAGGAAATTAGATTAGTCATTGGAAAATATGAGCACATCAAGATGGATGATGTAATTGAGACATCTAAAATAATAAGAGTTATGATTTCCTCATTCTCAACATCTATAAAATGAGGTGGATAAGTATCCTAAACTACTATATAAATATGATAGGGAGTAAGTGTGGACCATGGATAAGGATATTTATAAGAGACAACACACTTAATGTTTTTCATATTAACCAAGTTATCATCATTGGTGTAAGAGTGAGGATTAACCATGGTTTCAAGGACATTGGTAGAAGTAGGATGAGTAGGATTATGTTGTTTATTTTGATTATGTTTAGGAAGTGGATTAGAATATATAGAAAGGTGATAATTAAATTGGTAAAGGGAATAATTCCTAAATTTAGAGTCATTAACTTTTATGACCTTGTCATAATATTTTTATTTTTCTTAGATCATAGATTTATGACCAAAGTGGGGATTGATGAGAAAGTCAAAAGAAAGGTTCTTAAGTTGTATATAGGTTTCATGGTAGTGTCCCCATTTTGTGTGATACTAGTAATTTTTTTGAGGATCATATAAGTATTTATTAAGGTAAGAAGGATAAAGCTCCCTAGTTGAGGGTTTATAAATACATTTCTTAGTTTCATCTTGGAAAAGAGGCTTGTGAACATACACATTGTTCACATGAGAATAATAAGGAAGATATATACACATAATATTTTTAAACTATATCATTTATTAATGTTTCCTCTCTTGTAGTAACCTATTGAGTTTCAATCTCTCTAAATGCATGCCTTAGAGGGTGCACTAAGAAAGGGGTGGGTAGACTATTGGTGCTTCATAATATTATTAGTTAGATATATCATACCTAAACCCACTATAAATCTTGATTATCCAATCCCCCAAGTAAATAAATATTGTTTTTCTCAATAACTTAAGAAAATATCCCTTCAAATATCCCCTAACTAGGCAAATACCTAGTTTTCCTACTAAGTTAACCAGGTTGACTCTGTTACGAATGTTTTGTCACATGTTACAAAATTAAGTTGGCTTAGATGGCTTAGTTTGAGGCCTAACAATAATTTTTTCCAAAATAAAATTGTGTTGGCTGACCTTATAGGCTAAAATTATGAAAGATTTAGGACCTATCCATTATTATAAATATAACCTTCATATCAATCAAATAAAGAGGAAAAATCAATTTTCACATTATTATAAGTCACAATTCTTCTACATATACACATTTAGGAGCCATTTCTAAGGGTTTTATGTGAAGGGGAGATAACTTGTTTTGTGGGAATTATTGGATGCAAGTATGAGTGTTTTAGCCTAGATCTAATTTATAATGTGTGATCCTTAGAAACCTAAAACATTCTCTTGAAAAAATATTGGCCAAGGGGATATTAAGACTCGATAAATTTACTCAAAGGTAAGTATATGTAAATTTTGCCATTTTATTTGATAGATAGATATTTCACAAGGTAATATGTTTTGAATGTTTAAATACTTTCTTATACTACCTCTATAATTTAAGTTAGTATATATATAGGGTTTTATTTTCTTTCCATGTTCCACCTTAGGTGATGTAGGCCCCCATATGCCTATCATGATCCCTTGATTCATTTTTCTATTTTAACCATCCCCATTTGTGTTATATTATTTGATAACACTTGATTAGTTTTATTTCATATATTTAAACATATCTAGGGTTATTGCATAGTATTATTTTCCTAAAGGATTTGGAACCCTCTCCTTTAGTATTTTGGGATAAGTTCTCTCTTATTTATATTTAGAGGATATAATTTTTTAATACTCCTAATATAAAAATTATTACAATAGATGTTAGTTGATTACTTTATCCAATATTGGATTTACTAAGTAGGATAATTTATAGATCTATCTTAATTTGTTACACACATTCTAGTGAACCTAACGTGAATCTAACCCTTGAAATTTAAATTTTTCATTTATAATAAAATTGGTAGCATTGGTCAACCTAGTATTATTATTTGTGTGAAAATTATGGATCTACATTCAACTAGGTCACACTGGTCAACCTATTTTTAAAATCTATCTACAGGGTTTTAGTCACAAAAAATAAGATCGAGCTAGTTAATCATATTCATTTTTTGCTAATTTTAGTCTTTATCCCCAACTAAAAATATTAAGCTCATCAATTATGTTCACTTTTTTTAAGGTTTAATCTTTAGTCTAGAAAACAAGATCAAGTCGGTTGATCATGTTTAGCTCCTACACTCTTTGGCTTTCAATTAAGTTCTGCTAGTTGACTCTATTTAATTTTTATAGATCTTAGAATTATAAAACTAAGTTGACCTATTTGAATTTTCTTATGTTCATTATAACCAAATTATTACTTTAATTTGTCAAATTTTTTCATTTCTTAATCCTAGTTTTATTAAACTTAGTCATTACTTTAGATTTGCATGTTGTTATTTCCATTTTTTAGTTTTGTTAAAACTATATCACATATTCAAATAAATTGACCTAGTTGAATTAGCTCTATATTTGACTAATTTTCCAAATAAACTAAGTCAATTTGGCTAACTTTATTTATTTTTTGCCTATTTTTACAATAGACTAGATCAACCTGCTTGAATTTGTTTTGTTTTATTTTACCAACTAGATTAGCTTGACTAACCTTGTTCTATATGTTTCATTTTTAGAATAAGGAAGGAAATTCACTTTCCTTCCATAGTAATTAGTTTCAATTTTTATTTAAATATAATTGACTACTTATTTATTTAATTTCATAAATTATAAATTGGTTTTCACCACTTGTTTTTTGCCTTTATTTTCACTTTGTATTGATTTCCTTAGAAATTGTATATTGGTAGCTTTAAAATTACTAAGCTAATGCCATCAAGGGATATGTGATACTCTATTTATGGTCCTTGTATATCATATACTTATATCATGGTGTGAGGGGATTGATATAATACTCATAGCCATAGTATAGAGCTAAAAAATATCTTTAGTTTCCATGTACCTCATGTTATTTAGGAAATACCTAGGATTTATTTTATATAAAACATTAGGAATAAAACCATTTGTTTGATCATATGGTGCATCAATTAATGTTTAGTTATGATAATTTACTTAAAAATTACCCTTAAAATTATGTTTAATGGGATATGAGAAAATTCTAATCCTGTAAAGTTATCATGATGAAACATTGGGCCATCACTATCCAACATACAAATAAATATCTTTAGGATACTACAAATCAATAAAATCATTTTAATATATCTACTTGATCTTCTTTTCAAATAAATTTATTTATACACTTTCATTTATTCTTACTACTTAATTCTCTCTTTTATATTATGGACTATGTTGACTAGTGTTGACACAGTTTTATATTGTGTGACTCAACTAGATTGACCAAAATTGACCTAGTTTATTATATTTGAATAGACTAAATTGACTAGATCAATTAAATATTTTATATTATAATTATTTTATTATGTTTATAAATAACATAATCTAATTTATATTCAAATTTTTTACTAATTCAACTACATCAACCAGGTTAAATATCTAGGTTTTCAACCTACTAGCTTTACTTATTTGTCTAACTAAGTCAACTAGGTCAACCCTATAATTTTTTATCCTAATGATTCTACTTTTCTGTTAAACTAAGTTAACCAACTCAACATAGTTCTTTTTTAATCCTAATATTTTTACCTATATCTCTAAATTAGTTGACCCTATAGATTTTTACCCAATTATTTCTACTTGTCTATCAAACTAAGTTGAAGAGATTGACTCAATTCATTTTATAGACTATTATATATCTATATTCCAAACTAAGTTGACCAATTGAAATCAATTCATTTTTTAGACTATTTTTTTGCATGTTTAAAAAACTCTGTCAACCAACTTGACCTATAGGTTTATTTATTATTCTGTAAGTGGCCAATAATGTTCTATTTTCTATTTTGTCTTGATTCTTAACTAACATCATGAAATCACTTATTAGGATCTTTCTTGACAGTCTCAATCCATTACAATTTTACATGGGTGCTTCTTTCTTACCTATCTTAGCCACCTAAGAGGATAACCCATCGTGGTGTAACTATTCTTAACCATAATCTAGATCAATGGAATACAACATGTTACATGTCACTAAAAATGATGATCTAGATGATTTTAACATGAATGGTACCTTATCCAAAATTCCTTAATTTAAAATTGGAGAAATTGATACTAACATATGAAACCCTCTTATAGGGAACCCTCCCATAGGGAACAATCCTATACCTAATCTTTGGAATGCTCTTCCTACCAGAAATAACATTACACTTCCTAACACTAGAAATCAAAATCCACCTCTAGATATAAAACAAATTATTTCTCAAGTAGTTCAAATGAATGTTATGTAAACAACTAACAATTCCCAAATTCTCCAATTGAAAAATCATATCTATGTAAAGTCAAAACCCTATTATAATTCATAAAAAAATCAAAATTTTATGCCCCATCATCTTAGATATGCTAATCAAAATATCATCCCTCAACCTATCGTGCATAACAAAATGCTTCAACATATTCAAAATGAACCTTTATCTCCATTCATCATCTCTATAGATATTGGAAATATCTATCCAACCATTAATAATGATGGAACTAAAGAATCTGATATCTTCCTTAAATCATTTAGTAACTTCTATAAAGAATGGGTCCAAACCAATGCTTTCACTACCACTAACATTATTGTCAAAAATTTTATGAGAGATGATTTAGAATGGTATAATCAAATCCTCCAACATTCAATATGGTAATTAGAATATCTTATTAATTCTCTAGTTAAATAACTTCAACAAAATGATCTTCCTAAAATTATCTTTGTCAATTTATCAATGTTATGCAATTACCTATTGAATATGATGATAATTTTATCAAAATATGGAAAGTATCAATTCAAAATTATTACCATAACATGAGTGATGGAAATCTTTTCAAAAATTTCATCACTGACCTTAAATCCTCTCTTTAATATAATATATAAATATTTTCTCCTCAAAACTTAGAAGAGGTTATTGATCAAGTTAAAAGACAAGACTTATGAATCAATTTGAACCATCTCATAATTCAATAAAGGAATCTTTCCAAACTTCAATTAATGCAATAACAAGTACAAATATTCAATTTAAATATCCTCCAAAAAAATGGGATCAATTGAATCAAATATTCAATCTCCTTCCCACCCACCCTTAATGGTCTCTAAAATTTATAAATCACTATATCCATATAAACCTTTCATCTATAATAAAACTTATCACAATATTACTCCCCCATCATGGTATGATCCAAATAATTTTTATTGGTTTCACACCAACATAGGTCATTTTTGTGAGACATGTCATGCACTTGTATATTTTTCAATATCTTTCATGTTAATATATGCCTTTGATCATGATGCTATGACCAAATTACATCATCCCAATTATTTCCAAGCTTCTAAAAAATAGAAACATTGTCAGATAAACTACACAAAAATATTAGAAACACTCTTTATATCACAATGCATAATATTCTAATGAAAATGGTTTTACTATCGATGTTGATTATGATCAATCTTATACCACATGTCAATATGTGAACGTAAATAAAGTTTATTATTATCAAAAACCTACACATAAATACCCTATTACCAAACCTAAGAAACCATCTAATCAAGATTAAATTATTGAAAAAACTATAAATCTCATCTTTCAAGCCATCCACTACTGATAATCTATCTCCACCAATGAACCCTTAAATAATTACAAAAATTACCCCACCTAGTCAATCCAAGTCTCATACTCACTCTTTTTCTAAACCTCACTAGAATTTATTAAATGAAATTAATTTTATGTCTTTTAAAATTACTCTCATGGAATTAGTAATAAATTATCCTTATCATTATAAGTTTATTATGAAACATCTATAAGACATAGAATAAACTACATGTAATGAATATAAACTACCTCTTGATTCTCCTCAATCTGTAGATGTGCATGTTATTGAAAGAATTATTATACCAGACCTCCATAGAATTTACTAAAGATGATATGATATGATCCACTTGTTTTTATCAAAATTGGCATAAATAAAACTCTAATTAGAAAAGTCTTAGTTGCTAAAGGATCTAACATCCATATTATTTCTCTTTGGTTAATTCAATAAATTAGATATTCTAAATAAAATATCAAACAAACCTACCTCACATGTCATGGATTTTATAAAACCAATAAAAAACCACTTGGTTGTATTTATCCTCCTCGTACCATTAGACACAAAATAATTTACACCAAGGTCATGGTTATTGACCTTCCTTCATCCTAAAACATGCTCTTGGCATGTCCATGATCTCATCATATGCAAGATATTGCATCTTATGACAACTAATGTATCAAATTCATACATATTGGGAGAAATTAAAAACATAAATTTGACCCCAATCCTTAGAGCATATAACTTCCAAATCCCATTCATATTCCCATCATTACTAAGATCAATATCCATCATATTCCTAAATTTGTTATTATGCAAGCACATATACATGTAGCTATTAAAAATCTAGATGATGATGAACCTAATGAATTATAATTTTTTGTTAATACCACTTGATTACCTCCCTATATCATGGAATGGATCCCTCCTTCTCTTCTTCCAAGAGATATAACCACTACCTTAATATATTCTACCATTGATATTCCTTTCCCATGAAATGCATATGAAGCCTATTGCATAAAGGATGATTTTGCTTGCAATGAATATGAGGTGGTTTAAACTATTTGAAGATATTTTATCCATGTCTCCTTGTACTTTTAGTAATATAGGCATATCCACTATAGATGTTCCTACTAAAAAAATACATGTGCTATATCTCCATATTATGATGTTATTTACAATATAACACAAGTTGAGTTAAAAGAATTAAATGTTCTACATTATCAAAAGACATTATTAAAAATACATGATTTCAATATTGATGTCCATGTTATTTACATATCCTCTGATAGTGATTAGAATTTTAAGGATTTTTACCATCTATCAATTCACATTTACTATATACTCCATGGGTAATCCAAGAAATCAACCAATCTCATATAATCTAACCTAAAATTATTGATTACACTAATATGATAAATTTAGTATGTTAGGATTAATTACCTCCAATATATTATATCAAACCAACTAATTATATAACTCCTACATATAATTAAATCACTAAATATAATAATAATTATCCTCCTTTCTCAATTCCAGATTCTATTAAACAACATTCTACCTCTACTCCTAAAATTACCTTATATGCATAAGCTATAACTCTTAGACAATTACATTTTGAGTTTCATAATAAAGAAAATCAAATTTTAGATATTGAGGTGGATGCAGAGTATTATGTACCTTTACATAAGCTCCTTACTGATGAAGCTATTTTAGAACTAATTCATGCTCATAAACCTTAACTTCTATGCCAGCATCATAAGCTTGATCATTTTGAGAAAAAGACTCTTTGTTTCAATAATTTTAAAGCTAGTATCAATCCTAAAACACATCATGTTTCCTCACTTCCTCCTACTACATATAATTTCCAAGATTTAAAATTTATGTTTATTCAACAAAATATTGAAATTAATTATAGAACCAATACTATTCATCAACCTATTCTTGTCTTTAAATAACATTTTCTTATCGAAAATAATAATTTTAGTCTATTTTTATATAAATATCACCAAGATTTTTCATGGTCATATAAAGATATGATTAGTATTGATCTTAGTTTTATGGTCCATAATATCATTACCTATCCTGGTGAAAAACCCATGTGTCAAAAGAAAAAAAATTATCTTGATATTTTTACATTATGTCATAAAGAGATCATCAAGATTTTAGACACTAAATTCATCAAACATGTCAATTACATTAAATGGGTTTTCAAAAAAAGTCTTGTATGTAAGAAAGTTAATATGGTTATTCAAATTTGTATAAACTTTTGTAATATTAACTTAACATGTGCCAAATATAAATTTACTTTACCATCAATCAGTGAAATTATTGATTCTATAGCTAGACATGAAATTTTATCTCTCATGGATGGTTTATCAAGATATAATCAAATTTGTATGGCTCTTAAGGGTCAACATAAAATAACTTTTACCATTGAATAGGTCACTTATTTCTACATTAAAATTTCATTTACTATTAAAAATGCTGGTGCTACTTATCAATATGAAATGACCCATATATTTCATAATATAATTCACAGAATAGTTGAAACTTATGTGGATGATCTTATCACTAAATCCAATAATCTTGAAAATCATCTTCATGATCTTGCAATCATATTTTTTCATCTTATCAAATATAAAATTAAACTCAATCCTTACAAATGTGTTTTTGGTGTCACCTCTATAATTTTTTTAGGATTCTTAGTCTCTTTACATAGGATTTATTAGATCTCACAAATATCAATTCCATTATTAACATTCCTAATCCTTGTTTCATTCTAGGTATAAGAACATACCTTGTTAAAATTGGGGCAATTTGATGATTCATTCTAGAAATGGCTTACTATATATACTTAGTTAAATCCATTATTAATAAAGGTATTTATTTGGAATGGACTAATTCATTTCAAAAATCATTCGATAACATGAAGTAATCATTACTCCATCTTTCCATTCTTTGACCTCCTTCTAATGAACATCATATCATCTTATACACTTCATTTACCCCCATTTCAAATGGGGAAATGTTTACTCAACAATATTAAATGGGTCATGAATATGCTATATATTATATCATTCATGATTAATATATTATTAGATACATGATACCAAAATTGAAGGTGATTGTCTTGTTATTTATTTTCAATTAAAAAAATTTAGCATTACATGATTTATCAAACCACTTATGTCATTATTCCTTCTAACCCTCTTCATCACTTTTTATATAAAGCTTTATTTCCTAGTGATATAATTAGAAAATGGATGGTTATTTTTATGGAATTTGATTTGTAAACTATTATGCAAAAATAATTTAAATGCCAAGTAATTTCCAATCGACTTGTTACTGGTCCTATACCATCCATTGATCACCTTCAAGACACTCTCCTTGATGAAGTAATCCTATACATTGAAGGTATTAAACAAACTATTTCACTTAAAGATTATTTTAATAATTTTATAGTTGACCTTGAAATAAATAATCTTGATGAAACAAACACCTAAATTTATAAACCAAAATCTAAAATCATCATATAAGAATTAATTGAAATTACAATTTATCTACATGAATATATTTGGACACTTTATTTTGATGGTGCTAAATGTATTCAAGGAGTTGGGTCAAGATGTGTCTCAGCTAATACTCATGGAAAAATTATACCTCTTACTTTCTGATTAATATTCAACATGACCAATAACATGGTTGAGTAAAAATATCTCATTTTAGGCATACCAACCACCATCGATTTAACTATCTCTTATCTACATGCTTTAGGTGACTCACAACTCATATGTTATCAAGTCAATGGTGACTATTAATTAAAAAATGTAAATATTATCTCATTTCATCAAATTTACACCACTCTTACTAAATACTTCAAATATTTCACTATATAAACTATTCCATGAGAGCATACTGTTATATCTGATTTTCTTGATTCATCTACTTCTCCTTTTAACCCTCATGAATCATTTCATGACTCAAAATATCTCATCAACATATGTAAATAATAATAATCATCATTAACAAACATAAATTATTTTATTATATATCATCTCAAGGTTTCCACTATTACATAAATCATGTGGTATCATAATATCACTCAATTTATCGAGCACCATACTTCTCCTGACACTATCTCTCATGAAAATATAAAAATTAATAAAAAAGATTGAAAATATGTCCTAAAATCTGACATCATGTATTATCATAATGGAAAAGGTACCTTGATCTACTGTGCCACTCAAAATGAAGTTCCTTCTCTTCTCAAACAAGCACACATGGGCATTTATGGTGGTTACTATAGTGGACACACTATAACCTAAAAATGCCTACACATGGGATAATTTTAAATCCCACTTTAAAAATATACTTTCACATTATATAAAAAGTGTAATACCTATCAAATACATGATGATATTAATTAATCTTCTCCTATTTATCTACAAACATTATAATATCCTTGGCCTTTTTCCATATGGGGATTATATCTCATTGGTAAATTAACTCACTCTCAAGATAGTCATGTATTCATCATAATGACCACTGAGTATTTCACTAAGTGGGTTGAATATATTGTTGATGCCTCTAAGTTTATCACAAGTGATCTTAGTTTTTAATGAACACTTCTCATTTTAGAAATTAGGGAAATGAAAGAATAAGTAATAGGTTATGGTAATCAGGTTACCTATGGTGAAATAGGGGTAGAGCAATAAAATATTCCACAATATTTATATTGATTGGTGGTTGAGAGCAACCATGGCCAAAATTAGTGAATCATGATCAAGTTCTAAACTAAAGATTAATATAAATGAATATTTATAGTGAATCTTAAACTAGAGTGATTTAGTGAAAAATAAGCAAAATGAAGGATAGGGCATAAAGAAGATGTTTTAATTTTTAATCCAAATATTATGACAAAGTTTAGATTTCATCAAGACATACATTCAAACCAATACATGACATGAAATATCTTTATCACATATCTTACCATGTATCAGGTAATTATATAAGGAAAGGATGGAATAATGAAAATAAAAAACTAGATCCAAGTTAAATATTTACTTCACATGCAAATAAAATTAACACATCTACAAGGGAAGCAGGAGAAATGAAATAAATCTGAGATCTTTCAATTAACCTAACATAAGCACATGTTAACATCTCTACATTCACATATGCATATCAAGAATCAATGAAAACTATTCAAATTTAGACATCCAAATAGATAAATGAGAGAGAATCCATATAACAATTCAAACAAACAAATTTTGGAAAAACTTTTAGTATTCCTTACTTTTACTAATTGCTTCTGAATATACAATTTTTTTTTGCTCTGAAAACTCTCTATAAAAAATGGTAATACTACATTTTATAGGAGAATAAGGTAGTACACTAATCAATCATGAGATTATATAATGTAGAAAGGTATGGAAAACTATCCTTTTATGTAGTTCTAGAATACATTTCATTTTCCAAAGTGGACTGACCTATAGGAAAATGTGCTAACAAAATAACACATGCCTTTACAAAAAGAATATTCTACTTTTGAATATTATAAAGTTTCTTACAATGTGTAATATTGTTAGTTAGTCAGTGGGCCCTATGTTGAAGATATCCCCTACTATTCTTGAAGGATAATCATGGCTTTGTGGTGCTACTCATTGACCAACCTTAAGTTGATAGATGGCTCCAAGAGATATTCATCCTCCTGGTCTACCAAGTCATCAAAATCTCTATCATTTATGGCCATAGCCTCCTTAATACTCCTTGCCCCAATAATTTTATCCTCTATAGTTAGGATCAATCCCATAACCCTACTATTATCATTCTTAGATTGCCCTTGAATTTTTATCCTAACCTCTTACATTGCCAGGGTGACCTTGTGCCTATACTCATCATCTCTAATGATGCCTAGGGAGCCAATTGTGGTAGGATTAGTAATTATTATAACTAGAAGTTGTTCAATCCTACTTATAAAATCTTCATCATCCCTTAAGAGCCTCTCCAAGTAATTTAACCATGCACTTAGGCCATAGATTTTATCTATAATTATTCCCACAATTGAATTTAGATGGGCCAAGATAATGGTCCTAAACCTAGGAATCTATCCTTCGACTAATATAATGATCAACTCCTTCATTTTATCTCTTGAATTTTGTCATTGGGTTAATAAACCCTTGGCTAATTCATCCTCATGAGCTAAAAGAATCTACCTTATCTTCATCTCTTTCAAATATTTGAACATGTCATGGAAATATGCTTCAAACATCTTTATCATTTAATTAAGAACTAACAAGATAGCCTATGTCTCAAGATTTCCTTTTACTTCTAGAAGTTCTCAATATTTTGGTATAAACCTTTGATGCCTAATTTTAATTGGGATGAATGGGCATTAGCCAATCTAGGTGCCTAACCTCCCACTGGAGTTAATCCCAAAAAAGGTTTCACTCTTTGAAAGGTTAACTCCTCACTCCTAACCATGGTTTTCTTCATTGTCATCCTCTCTAGACCTACTATTTTTAGATTGAATTTCATGCTGACTGATGACTCTGTAACTTTTAGAGGTTCTAAGATCTCCATCTACATGCTACCTGAGGCTCTAGGAGTGTCCATATGAGTGACACTTGACCCTCTTATGGTGGTCATCCTTCTTCCCTCTTCTTCTTTCATTAAATCCATAATCCATGGGTTGACCTCATCATGGACAAAGATGTTGACTATTTGAGTCAAGGCCCATGAATGTTGCAATTTTGGAATTTTTTTGATAAATGAACCTTTCAGGGATGATTGTCCCATTAATGGAATTATCATCATTGAATAGGTTAATCTCACTCAAAATATTAGTGAATATTGACTTTGGCTTCTTCTTCTCAACCAGGACCAATGCCAACTTAGCCTTCCTCTTTAGGGGTGCAATTAGAAATAGGTCCATTGTAATTTCCTTCCCATTTTCTTGTCTTGATTCCCTAGCTTGGGCCTAAATTTTTTTAGCTTGTTCTTATTCATTTGATCTATTGCCTTAACAAGTACCTTAAGTGCATCTTCCACTATCTCATAAAGAGCCAATGTAATCATGTCAATATACTCTATTCAGGACTCTTGTCAATTAGGCTAAGATGAGGATGATGACCCTTCTCTAGGTTTCTCTTCCAATTTCTCTTTCCCAGTCCTTATGACACTTGTGCTTGTGGTTTTTGTAGTGGTTACTCTAGAGAGGGCTTAGAAGAGGGTCTAAGAAAAAATGTGGTATTACAAGGGTCCCGTCTACCAGATCTTTCTAGGTGGCTTGTCATCTCTAGCTAGCTTGGCCTCAAGCTTAATGTTATGATTCTTTAACCTATAAAATACATCAATGAAATTGGTGTCCCTAATGTACATAATGTCATAAACACCTAGCTTATGCTCATAGGGGTAATTTATTGTTATTTATTTAAATTTTTTGATGACGCTATTATTAGGGTCTCATTGCCTCAGTTTATCCAATTTCAAGTTGAAGGAGTCCTTGTGCTTAGAGATGACATTCAAACTCTCCTAATTCTATAGCATAATCATGTTGATGGTCAAATTAAAAGGGTTAAGGAGGCCCTTCATTTTTTTATTGCACACACCATTTAAACCATTGAAGAGTTGGCATGTAATTTCTTGTTTTATCATTTTGGTTGGCACATGGACTAGTAATTTAAAGGGTTTAACTAGGGTCCCTTCTATTTTTATCACTGTGTAGTCTAGGTCTAACTAGATATCCCCAATTAACTCTACATACTTATTGATTAAACGGCTAATCCTACCCATTGGGATCCATATAATAGATTCTACCAAAGTTTTATATACACAATCACAAATGAATTGTATTTTGTGTCTATAGTTGAAAATGTGTAACTTGGAATGGTGATGGGAGACACTATGTCTTCCATTAGGTGACCAATTCTTTATGTCTAGGATCTTGGTAGTGGTTAAGAAGTAATTTAGGAGATAGGACATCATTAAAAATTGGTTGTTGGTTTTATTCTTGATGGCTATGAACTATTGTTTCAAATAAATGTTAATTATCTCACCAATTAGGTGTGTGAGTCCCTTCTCTACCATAATTTATACATAGGGCACCTAGATATTATTAACATGTGTAGTCAAAGGGGCTATAGATAACCTATTTATCAATATCATGATTATTCTAATCCCTTCCCTAAATTAAGTAATTTGGATCTTCTCGATAGGGTCTTGGATTACATGGGTTCTAGTAAGTAGCCATGAGGCTAGGATAACATTTAGGTCATTCTTACTAGTCCATGCTCTAATTGTGGGCAAGTCTACCTGGGGATTTCCTAGCTTGTGATATATTTCATATACTAGGTGGGAGATGTATGCTAGTTTTCTAAAAGTAGGCTCATAAACTATCCATTTTTGCTCAATTTTATAATAAATGGAAATGGGGGCAATAAAATTGATGCAGTGAAATGCCTTGGGTTTTGTAGCAACATAGTGGAGATTAGTCATTTCGATGGAGACTAGGTCATTATACCTCTATAGGATTGTAGCATTCTTCTACTCCTCCCTTGTGATGGCTTGCATCTCCTCAAAAATATAGAAGAACTCAGACTAGTTCTTATTTCTAGTGTTTAATTCCATAGCATCAAAGTTAGTATCCTCAAAGACCCTTCCCTCATTGTTTAAAGTCAAGTATAACTATATCTCATCCCTTTTTCATTGCCTTTTAGCTACCATGACTATGGAACTTAAAAATTACTCACTAATGGTCTTCAAGTAGTCTCTAGATTAATTTGTTCTTGCTTAGATAGAAATTAGACTCTTTATAGCTTGAATGTGGTTGATTAGATTTCAAATTATCGCCTTTTTTATGAAATCTAGGGCTTTTTATAGCTTTAATGGTGATGGTAGCTTGTAGTTAGGTAAATTCATGCCTTATATTTGATTTAGAATCTTGACTTTATACCTTTGCCTTTTTGTGCTCACCAAATATTTAATTTTGTCATTTTTTGCTTATATGGCACCTATGTGGCATTTATTTAGCAACTTTCATGAAAATTTTCATATATTTCTTAAAGAAATTAGTTGTTTTCTTTTGAAAATCCATCTTTTCCTTCACACTATCAAATCTTTATTTATGGATCAATGCTGACCATTGATCATGATATTGGGGTTTGATAGTTATTGGTTGTTTTTGTGTTGGGATTTTTTGTTGTGCCAATTTTAACCTTTATGGGACTTTGAGGTTTATAATCCATTAGTAAACACATAGTTTCTAGTGTCAATCTTATAGGACCTTAGGGCTCCATTAAATAGTCTTTATTGACTGCACTCCATTTGATCATCCTTTGTGATGAAGCATAGACCATTGGTCATTATTCAAGCAGATGCATGCCATTGGTTTAATATATCAAAGGATTTATATTAGTTGTATATTTTCAATCTATTTCATTAAGATTTGTGATGAATCATATGCCATTGATCCTACAAGGTGAATGCACTTTAATAGCAATGGGATACAAGAAGGGACTTAGGCCAAAGGCTAAAGTTTATTTCATGTTAAAAAACATGTCACAAATTGCAGGCTAAAATATTTTATGCAATGTTTTTAGAGCACATATAAAGGGGACCCAAATAATAAGTAGACTTAGTATAAGGCTTTAACCTAGGGTTTTATTATGTTGATAAACACAATGAAACTTTAGGTTAAAATATTAATCTAAGTTTTAAGGCATAGGGACTTCTCGTTGAATTAAAACATAATAAAAGTCTTTAGCCTAAGGTCTATTGTTTTAATAAATATAATTGGGACCTTAGCATAAATATAATTGGGACAAAATTTTCAAAGAATATTCATGTCTCTAAGCAATATATTTGATTAGATTAAATTTGACAGCCTCATGGACATCAATGATGGCCTTTAGGGTGTCAAATGATGATCACAAAAATGTCAAATTTAAGTTCATAAATCATTGGGTTTGATGATATTGAATTTGATGGTCTCATGAACATCAATTATGGCCTCACAAATGTAAAATGATAGTCTTGAGAACATCAATTTAAAGCTCATGCAGTCTTTTTGGTCCATATATATTGGATTTAATATGCTCTATTTGATCATCTAGTTTTGACTAAGTGTGGACCATCGATTAAGATTTAGGTAGATGTATGCCATTGGTTCCTAAAATAATAAAGGAGATCAATTCAACATAGGACCATGTCATAAAAATTATATTAAGACAAAATCCTAAGTCTATAAGCATAATAAAATAAGGCCCTTTGAATATTATGGTCGTAACCTAAGGTTTTAGTCCAAGGTTCCATTGTATTAAAAAATTACAATGAACCTTAGGATAAAAACTTAGGTTAAGTCCAACTTTTAATGTGGGGGGGGGGGTATTTTGATGCTAAGCTCAAACATGGATGTGTTTCATGGTGACTCCATGGGCCTTCTTAGCTCTTAACTTATCAATGCCATGTTTTCTCTGTTGGATCCACTCTGTGGGAGTAACCATGGACCATCGATCTTGATCTAAATAATTTCACTTGATTGGATTAAGCTTGTATAGTAAAAGGGGATCCATTTAAACTTGAGGATGATATTTCACCATTCAATCATTATTCTTGCTTAAGCCTAGATTATCGATCATGATCCTGGTGATCATACAAGATTGGTCTGATGGATCAAGGTTTCTAAGTTTGTCAAGATTTCTATGCTTCATTAGATCTTTCTTTGAAATGAAGAAAGAGCTATTAGATCTATAAAGAAGTGAGGTGTTTAAGTTATGATGTAGGTCAAATATAATAACTTAGGCTAAACTTTTAAGACTAAGGTCTTGTTTGTGTTATTAAACATGAATGGGGCCTTAAGATTAAGACTTTAGACTAAGTGTATAACAAAGGGGACTAGGCCAGGGAAATAAAAGACCCTATGAATATATAAGTTAAACCTAGTTAAAACATAGGGAACAAAAGAGTGAAAATAAAATGGGACCAAGCATGGATTTTAGGATATAGTTTGGTCATGTTGAAAAACATGACCAAGCCTTATCATAAAAATTAGGCTTAAGTCCAAAGTTAAATCAAAATATTACCACCAAATCTGTTCCTACCAAAATTTGAAATTGAACTGAGGGTCTAAACTAGGGTTTTCCAAAGGAAGGCTCTAGAACATTAATTTAAATTCGATCCTTTATTGACTAGAGGTTAGTAAAAGCCTAAATAGAGCTAATCTATAGGTTTTAAACATGATCCTATAACATAAGACATGAGTGCCACTTGTTAGTAACATTAGGTAAGGTTAAATCAAAATCATGAATAGATAGGCCCACCTTATTAGGTGTGAATGAACTTTAGATTCTAATAATGTGCAAAACAAATGAAGTTTTCAGTGTTAAGGTTCAAAAAAAGCACAAGGGTCCCTATTATAAAACATAGGGGTATGTTGACCTCAATTGATATGCTCCTTGTTAATGTCATTAGTGTCACTATATCTAAATTCATGCTTAATCAAATCATTTGTCACTTCAACATTCCTCACACCATTATTTCCAATAATTGTGGGAATTTCAAAAATTAAGGTATGTAGTAATTATGTGTTAAATTCAAAATGACACATAAATGTTCCATACATTATGACCCTCAATTCAATGTCTGAGTAGAGGCCACTAAAAAAATTATTAATAAAATATTATAAAAGATAATTTGAGATTCTCATTCTAACTAGCATCTCAAGCTTTATCCTGCACTTTAGGCTTATCACACTAGCATTCATAATGGTATTAAAGACACCCATTTTTCCTTAGTATAGGGCTCTAAATTTGTCTTACCTTTATAAGTTAAGTTACTATCCTTATGTATTTATATTCATGATATCATTCTTAACAAAGAAATCTATAAAGCCACTTTCATGCCCTAGACCTTCTTGATTAGTGTCATATGGGTGTTTGGAAACATAATCACCAATACAAAGTCAAAATTTCCAAATAACATAACAAAAATGTCAAAGTCCATACCTTCAATATTTTTATTTTATAATTAGATTATATTATACCCATGATAAAGAAGGCAAATTTACCAAAAAATGGTCGGGTCCTTACTTTATTAAAGACATTATTGGTCATAACACCTACCATTTAAAAACTAATGAAGGACATATTCTCAAAGAACCCACTAATTCTAATTTTTTAAATAAATATTTTGATTAAATTTACAATACTATTATTATCTTACATGTATTTCATATATTTGTATATACTGTGGTGCTAACATTTCTTGTAGGTTTATCAAATATTGTTAAAGTACAAGTATTACATCAATTTCAGTAGCCTTAATTCATATCATTGGTCCTTTAGCTTATGCATAGTAATATACATACATTTATTAGTTCATGATTTTTCATCATAATAATGTGGATAGGACCTATCCTCATGAATATTTTTTGTTTCTTTTTCTTTTTTGTTAGTCAACCCCCAGGTCTCTTTCAAGTTTTTGCCTTCTTGTCTTATAATTTTTAATACCATGGATATGACCAGACCTTCCTAAAAAAATACTCTTATTTACTATAAACACCCTTCATTTTTATACCTCTTTGGGTTTACATTTGTGATTTGAACTATAATACCTTAGATAGGACTAGGCCTTCCTAACAAATCTACATTTCCTAAATTAATTTTGTCTTCAATCTTAACTAAGTGTCATCCCTAAAAAAATGAAATGGTTGAGAGTTATGTCTTCACACTTCTAAATTTATTCATATTATTTTGTTGTATAAACTCTAACAATTTATTCTCATGTATCCACTCACATACATTATTACTTATGATTATGATTCATACTTACCTATCATTGTAGTCTATCACAGTTACATATTTTTTATAATTGAGATACCTTAATTGATTCATGTTTGTTTATATACTTTACCATTTTCATCTCATTATGGATAAACCAATGTTATTTTCATGATATCACTCTTATCTAACATGAGAGTAAACAAGTCTTAGACAACATTCTTTCTAAGTTATAATTTCTACCCACCATGTGTAAGTTTTCTAGTGATAGTAATTTTTAACACCCATGTTTGGATTCAAAAATCCATATGGAGTAGGAATTTCAAAAGACAAAATTTTAAAATTCAAATAATTAAAACAAAAGGCAATGCTAAAAAGGAAAAAATAATTCAAAATTCAAAATCACACCAAAATATGTGATTATTATTAGGCATATCTACCATCATATTTGAGGCTCAATATCCATAGTTGGAATCATGATAGAGATGAGGTCCATTAAGGAATGGTAGACCAATAGAATAGGGTAGGATATCTCATAATTATAAATATATATTACCACCTAATTTTTCATATAAGTACCCAATTTTCACATTAGACTGATGACTCTGTAAGGGGTCCTAAGGAAAAAGGAGCATGTTATGGGAGGGTAGGTCCATTTTAATATTATTTCATATATAGCCTTCATGGGATGATATTTATATCTCACTTGTTAACCTAAATTTGTCTAGATAGGGTGAGATATCTAGGGTTCTCAATGTCTAAAGTCTCTCTATCTTGCCAACTTGATTGAAGTGTCTTGTCTCTAATAAAGATTCTATTTTCACCTTGGTATCACTTTCATTTATCCCAACACCCACTTAATTTCCCCCTTGATAAGAAAGTTCATTTTTAAATATTTTTCCAATTTCTCTATTTCCTATTCTTCATCTTTTTCATACATGCTCAAATATGGCTATTTTAGTTTACTTATCATTATAATAGAAGCTACATCTGTGAATAGTTTTAAGATACTTTGTTAATAATTAAATTATCCTTTTTGTATTTTCCTTAGTCATGTACGAGACCTTGAATTTTATTTCTCACCTTTTTGTGGGCCATCTCAATCCATTTTTTTAATTGATTTTAATTTTACCATTATTGACTGAGTATGTATTATATTTTAACCTTTTAAGACTTAACAAGTTTGAATTATATATTTGTTAAAGAGTTAAGTATACTAAATCAGGGTATTAATATGCAATAAATGTAGCCACTAATTTTTTATATAATTTATTAGCTTTCATGTTTCTAAAAATAGTAATAAATAGTGCAAGTAAGAACTTAGCTATAAAACAATTGAGATAGATGATATGTGTGAATAAACTAGGGTAGAAGTTATTATTAGTGTTGAAAATAAGATCTTAATGTTATTACCCTTTATAGATAATATCTCCATAATTTGACACTAGTGCCATTATTATAAATGTGGTGATAGTGTCATGATATTTGTAGTTGTGTCCTCTATGCAAGACTATCCTGAGATTTTGGGTGCACCTGTGTCTGGATATCTAAGGTTTGGTCTTGCATGCACGAGTTATAAAACCCTATATTTTCCATTTTATGACTAATTTTGTGAGAAATCCCTAATCCTCATTGTAGATATGGCATATGGTTGAAACAATCTAAAAAGTGTGTTTGTTATTAGGGTAGGTTGGACATCCTCAACACCTTATTGTGATGAGAGTTTCCTACATACCAATACTCTGAGGAGGGATTAAGATCAATGTATTTATCACCACCTAAGTTTTATTTCAATTACAAGTGAATCTAGTATGATAATGACCTTAAGTTCCTTGAATGTGATTGATAATGGAAATTTAGATAATCTAAACTTAAGAGTACATTAGATGGTAGTATGTATAAGTAGGGAAAAAAAGGGATTGTTAACCTTAATTATGCACAATGTTTTATGATTTTGAATGTGTATTTTATGCTTGATTTACATCTAGTGGTTAGAGGGATAAAATTCATGTATTTATACCATTCTGATGCATGCAAAAGTTCTAAAAGAGGGGTAGGCTGACCTTAGGACATTTTATATTTGAAATAATATTTATTTATGAAAAGAAGAGGGACATGATAGTAGTGACATTATTAAGACACTAACACCATATATCCAATAATGGCACTACTATCCCTATTATGGAACTAGTGTCTAAGTGGAATAAGACTTAGCACAAAGGTCCAAAATGTAAGAATGAGGGTATAGGACTGCTTTAGGGATGACTAGGGATGCCTGTGGACTACATAAAAGATGGATAAGTGTGAAAATAGGATTTAAGATAGGTCTATGGATAAGATAGGGATGGGTAGTCTCAAGTAGAACTCTTAAAATTCAAATACCACTTTTAGGTGATTAAATTTGCCCCCCCTTTATTCTAGAACTTCATCAAAGAAAAATGACCAGGGTAAAGGGAAAATAAATGGACTTAGAATTACCTAAGAGGCAAATCCTGTGAAGCTAGGTATGAGTATGTGAATCATGCTCCAATGTGTGTCTTGTAAGTGAAAAATACATAGATCAATCCTTACTTAAGATATACCAAAAGAAAAGACAAAACTAAGTGAAGAAGCAAAACTAAGTAAAATTGAGTAAATAGATAAGAGAGAGGGAAGGAATGAATACACCTCAGTTGGTACATAAACTAATTCATAAACCTAGTGATAACCTATATGTGTGTGTGTATATAATGATTAATCAATGAATAAATTGGACTAAGCTAATGGATTATTCAATACTCATGTGTGGGTGGATCAAGAAATCAATATAATTTTGACTCCATAATTTCCTAACCCTACTTGGTAAATCAGGACATATGAATGGCTTAGATTAAACTGAAGGCGTATCTAACTCTCTCATGTAGGTGGATTGAGAAATCAAATAAGATATGAATCCATCATTGGCCACCCATATGTAGTAGATGAATATGAAACTAAAACTATGTGATGTAGTTGTAAATTTCTAACTAGGTATGTTCAAATCTATATCCACTTAGGTGCATTAGACAACTTTAGGCCACTTGGGAATGCAAACAACTACAAATGTAATAAGGCATGGAACTATTTTATGACTTGGAATAAGATGTCATATGTATACAATGTAGAAATATCATGTAATTTTTCATTCCATTTAATCAACTGGTGTGTAAGTGAGCATATGTAAATAATGTGTTGTGTACATGCCCCCAAATTTGATATCTAAGCATATGGATTCTGGAATAAGTTATAATAAACTATATCTAGGTATCTAAAAGGAATATGGCAATGGTTATGCCATACATGATGCCCCCAATTTGAGAAAAATGTTATGAATCTGATCTAAATTTCTATGAATCTAAGAAAAACTAATAAATATATAACTAAATATGTGTAAACCTATACTGTCCCTACTGTACTTTTTTAGCCAATTTGGGTTTTTATAAAAATAAGGTTACTATACAGTAGCATTATGTCTCAGGTAGTAGTTTCATTATTGGAAATGTGATGCTAGTGTCCCAATTTGGGTGTAAGTGTCCTTATAATCTATATTCTATGTGACTATGTTTCTCTCTATGTCATTATTTTCCCATTGTGTTTACCTATGTTTGAATATCTATAATTTAAGCCTATGTGCTAAAAATGTGCTATGAATACACTGTAAGAGCTTGATACTTATGACAAACCCTTGTGAAATCCAATTCTTTTGAGGGGAGTTTTTGAAGCTATGAAAGAACTATCATAAAAATAAAAATCTCTATAAAATGTGTGTTAGATAGAGCATACATGATAACTGCGTAATAATCCAATATAATGTGCATATATAACATCAAAATGTAAGATAATATTAGTATAAGTTTATAATTTAAGATGAATTTCATGTCTATCATTCATTAAGGTGTTAATATAGATATTACAATGTATGTAACAATAAATTTGAGTAAAAACTACATAGCTATCTAGGGGATGGAGCATGATGTCCATCATGACATCCAAGTAGGAAGGGGAGATGCATGAGGTCTCTCATGGAATCTAAAACTAGAGTGTGTAACAATAAAAGACAAGTGTTATGGCCATCACACATCAAAAACACATGAGGCATGTAAATTAGGACTAGGGGCCATAATACAAGGAACAAGGACACATGTCACTAAATTTGAGAAAAAAATACATACAAGGACATGATCAAATGTACACATATGCAAGCAACATGCAAGTTGGCCTAGAGACACATAGAAGGTCATTCTCAAATTTTTGCATACATAATTAAAAGGTCACACACAAGGACATGGGTACATGTCAAGATAGAAGAAGTATAGAGATAAAATCAAGTCTAAACTAGGAAAGCTAGAAATGAAAGTATGCATGAATATGTAATAAAAATATGTGTAAGATCAAGGATGTACATATGTTGAGTCTAAATTAATAATATCTAGAAAAAAATATGAGTAAGTGTAGCATGATCAATATCAAGATATAAAAATTCTAAAGCTATGATGTATAGTATAGAAAGATAGAACCTATTAATAATTTTTTTTGTAGAGGGTCCCCCTAAGTGGGAAAATGTGTCAAATAAGGAAACCATGTATCAATGTATATGCTCCCAATGGGTAGATAATAGCAGATCTAGATCGATGTAGTGGACTTGAGTCTTATAGCAATCTATAAGCACTAGAAAAGAACAAGTGAAACATGTATGTATGATAAAATTAGCTATACTAAAATAGCTAACATATGTAGTGTCTAGAAAAGATGAGACGTGTAAACATAGTAATGCATATAATCTATATTTTTTTGTTTTTTGAGTAATATATTTTAATGTTTTAATGTTTTTGACATATTATATTGTTTTTTATATTTTATGGTTATGAGATATGTACAAGAAACATGAAAATCAACTATGTACAAGAACAAAGAGAGAAGGAAAGTTTATCTAAGTACTATAAAATAAATGAGATATTATAAAATCAAGTGCAATATATCTATAGACCCAATAGCACATCCATGGGATGTGGATAATCAAATGGTGGATTAGGTGGGAAGTTATCCAGTGTTAGATACTAGATCTATCTGAACCCAAATAAGTCATCATCATCACAATCATCATACCATTCTATTTATATTAATGGAGTATTATTCTTGGTATTAGTCTTGATTCTATACATCCGAATAACATGCTAATCTACTATGTAAGATTCATTATATGTAGTCCCAAGGTAAACCACATTGGACCATGGGGTATCTTTATGAAACATGTGGTTTTCATCTATTAAGTCATGTAAAATTCAAACCACATGTCCTTCATGAGTGAATGTCAAACATCTGTCTAATCAATCAACTATGGCATCCATCACCTACAACCATGTACTACCAATTGCAACCTATAGATGAGTGCCCTTGATCATGATAAAAATAATGTATTGTCCACATTAGGGACACATGCAAATGGTAGTGTGATATGTTTAATGGAATCTTGATAATGTATGGCATGTTTTTACTCATTTCCTTGACAACCTATGTGTTGTAAAAATTCTAAAGTGCAAGTATTAATATTGGAATCCTCATATATATCCATATGAAGGATGTATCTATTTGTAACAAAAATATAGATAATCAATGGATCATTTGATGAGAATTTGTGTTGTTGGTGACTTTGCCCTAGTGCCCATATCTGTGGAGTTAGAGGACGTATGATTTAAATAGTTCCCTAAGATTTAAATTTATTCAACTTATGTTTTAATATTGAGCATGCATCATTATTATGCATAATAAGTCTATAAAAATGATAAAAGGGTTGACCTTCCTACAGTGATAATATGTTTTTGGATTTATGATGAAGTATGGGTAATACCATCAATCCTCTATAAAGTTATATCTATACAATCTGGTGTAGTCTCTCTTATGAAATCCTTATTCAAATATGTATAAATGGGTTTATATCCATATATGTAACCATATGTACTAAATGAATGGAGGGATCTACCACTGACTATATCTAAGTAAGATATTCTATAGCTATAGGATTATAAACTAATGGTGTTACCAGTGTAGGAAGAGGTATAAGTGCATTACAATCAGTTTTTAACTCTCTTGGGTCCACTCATGTGAAACTTAATCCATATAAATAGTCATCAATATCAATAGGTGTTGGATCATCCTTTGTGATGGCATGCAAATATGTATTAGAGTTATGGATGTATAATTATTCTAAGTTAACAATTATTGGTAATTGTGGCTATGAGAATATCATCATCTATAGTAGGTGGGGATATATTTACTATGGGAGGATATTCCTCCATTATGCATGAAGGTAACTATGTTATAAGAAGATATGGAGGAGGTGTAGGAATAGTCTTTCTAGACTCCCCAAACTCACATGTATGCATCTTATCAATGGGAAGCTTGTGAGGTGGGAACTCTATGAGAACATGAGGTGTCCCATATAAAGATGTAATTAGGGTAGTATACATGGTGATTCTATAATATTTGAATGGTTTATTATCTTTTAGATAAGTATATAAGTATATTTCATGTAAAAACTTGATGTATATATGTAAAGTAAAGGGTATGACATCCATAACATGTATCCAACATCTTCTAAGTAATAAGTTGTAGTGAAAATGATTAGGCATCACATAAAAGTGTGTAGGTAAGATTTTACACCTCAACTTAATTTCTAATGCAATAGAACCTAATGTCTATCTATTATGTCATCAAAACTTTTGATATTCTTATATGTATTCTAAATGGATGCGATATCAATCCCCATAGTATTTAGAAAAGTAAGGTTGCATATGTTAAGTCCCAAATAAATATTAATTATAATTAATTTAATAAAGGTGGTATTGATTTATAATTGAATGAAAAGAGGTAAATTATGAGCAATAACTAACTCTGATGGTAAGTCCTCAATGGAAAAAATATAACATTCTTAATGTCCTTGATATTTTTCATGATATATGCAAATAAAGTTGGCTCTATGTCATGAGGCAAAGATGTATGATTGAGTGTTTGAAAAAGAATATCTTTGAAAATAGTTTCCCTTTGAAGTAATTCTAGTATGGATATCTTAGCTAGTGTATTTATCAATTGATCCACAATATCAATTGTTCTTTGTTGATATCTAGGTACCATTGTAGTGTCCTAGGGATGATGAGGGATGGTAGGATTATATAGTTCCTATATAAACTAAAGAGGAAAATAATTCTATCTAATAACAAATCAAACCACAAGATATACTATATTTTTAGGGAAATTAGTAGAGTCTGTATGGGATCAGAGATAATCAATTGGTCTAGGTGGAGGTGGAATCAAAAGAGTCCTCTAAGCCCTTTGCCATCAAGTAGTAACTAGAGGTAACTAAAAGTGAAACATATAGTAATTATCTTGATAATAATGGGACTCATAAGTGGGAGGACCAATTTATAAAATAAGCTTAGATTTGACATGATTCATGAGAGGAGTGACATACATGTGCACTTTTCTATTAACAGATGGTAATAAGCATGCCAAGAAAACCAAAATAATCTATACCATAAAGTAAAAAATGGCATATGTCATGATAATCATGAT
The DNA here is from genome assembly GCA_037957365.1 of Torreya grandis. NCBI lineage: Eukaryota > Viridiplantae > Streptophyta > Pinopsida > Cupressales > Taxaceae > Torreya > Torreya grandis. The sequence continues at coordinate 1,879,008 of JARHVA010003642.1, forward strand.
GATAAGATAAAAATGAAAAAATGAGTATATGTTGGTAATAAGAATGGAAACCCTAATGGTGAACTAGGGTTTTGAAATAATGTGCTCAAAGTAATCTGGGTTCACCAAAAGTTTTAACCTTTGAGGACTTAACAAGTGTAAATCCTATGTTTGTTAAAGAGTTAGGTATAATAAATCAATGTAATAATATTAAATAAATACAACCACTAATTTTTTATAGAATTGACTATATTTGACATTTCTAAAAATAATAATAAATAATGTAAGTAATAACTTAACTAGAAAAATAATTGAGATTAACGATTTGGGTGCTTGAAACTAGGGTAGAAGCTATTATGAGTGTTAAAAATAGGATCCAAGTATTATAACCCCTATAGTATAGTATCACCATAATTATACAATAGCACCATTATTGGAAATGTGGTAGTAGTGTCCTGATATTGGTGGTATTGTCCTCTGTGCAAGACTATCTTGAGATTTTTTGTGAACCTATGTTTGGATCTCTGAGGTTTATTCCTACATACACGAGTTATGATACCTTATATTTTTCCTATTTTGACTTATTTTTTTAGAAAAACCTAATCCTCCATATAGCTAGGGAATATGTTTGATATAAGCTAAAAAGTGTGTTTTTTAGTAGGGTAGGGTAGACATCCTCAACACCCCACTGTGATGAGAGTTTCCTACATACCAATATTACAATGAGAGATCAAGATTGATGTAGTTCTCCTCACCTAAGTTCTAATGAAATTTAAAGTGAAGTGAGTATGATAACACCCTTGAATGCCTTAAACGTGTTTGAAACTAGAAATTTAGGTAATATAAGCTTAAAATTGTTATAGATAGTAGTATGCATAAGTAGGGTAGAATGAGAATTGACAACCTTAATTATGCACAAATTGTTCTAAGTTTGAATGTGTATTTTGAAATTTATTTACCTCTAGTCATTAGAAGGATAAAATTCATATATTTATACCATTATAATGATTATACAAGTGCGAAAAGAGGTATAGGCTAACCCTAGGAGGTTTTAGATTTGAAAAGATATCCCTTTATGAAAATAAGAGGGAAAAGATATTAGATCCATTATTGGGATGAAAATTTAATATATCCAATATGGGCACTACTATACCTATTATGGTACTAGTGTGCATGTGGCAAAACACTAGGAATGAAGGGTCATAATGCAAGAATGAGGGTCTAAGACTACTTTAGGGATGACTAGAGATGCCTATGGGCCACACAAAGGCTAGACAAATGTGAAAATAGGATCTAAGATAGGTTTAAGGCTTATCTAGGGATAGGTGGTCTCAAGTATCACTATTATCACTCATATACCATTTTTAGGTCATTATAGATTATTACTTCTCTTTCATCAATATTGTTTACATTTTTGCTCTAGTTCCATTTTTATTTGAGTATGGATTTTTAATTCTCTTACATTTTTGTTGGTTGTATTATTTTAGTTTTGTGTGTCCTTGGTTTGATTTAGATTGTTAATTTTCTTACTTAGAATGCATTCACTCGATCTATTAGTCATTTGGTATCTATATTATTTAGGTTACCTAATTTAGTCTCATTTTATTCATTTTAATTACTATTTTGGCCCTAATTTAGCCTCTAACATCTTATTTTACCAATTTTCCTAGTGACTCATTCAATTATGAAAGTTTTCAGTTACTTTGATTTTTATACGATTGTTAGTATTTATTCTTTAGCCTTGTATCTGTTGAGTTTGTCTAAAGAATTTATTGCACCTTCCAAGATCAAGACTAAAAATAAAATAGAAAATATTTTAATGATAAAGGTAAGTCAATGTATATAAATCATATTTTCATTTATTTTACATATAAATACTTACTGTCATTTATTTTTCACTTTACACTACAAATTGTTAGCTTGGTTAGTGTCTTACTATGTTCTTTATTGAATAACCATCCCATGTTACACCTATGTGACACGTGATAATATTTCAGTGAGGTATGTGTATTATATACATAGGATTACTCACAAGTGTTATTTTCATAATGTTAGATAAATCAATTAGACAAAGTGAATGAAACATAAAAACTTGAGCTGAGGACCTCAATGAGCATTAAAAAAATCTAAAAAGCCAAAATCAAGTGGATATACAAACTATGATTACCTTATATTTTATAATGTTCACCTTTTTTTAAGTGCATGTGGTTCATATTCAATCTCAATAGGTCTTTATCAATGACATTTCATGATGAAACATCTCCTTTGAAACATTGAGTAGTTGAATTGGTGAAAATTCAAATATGATGCACAAGAGAATTTAATAATCTTATAAAACTTCATTATCAAATTTGATCATAAAAAATTGTAAAGGGAAGTGGTCTATTTAAAACAAATACAAATCTATGAGGACCCTTCATCTTGCTTCTAATACGGATGGTTACAAATGCATCCTTAACAAGGCACATGGATTAACACATGGATTGATAACATGATCCCTTCATCTTATCCAAGATGAAGGATGGAGGATGGATCTTGAAAATATCAAAGGGGGATTAATATTATCCCTCTAGCTTGGGTGAAAATGCAATGTGGATATTTCTCTTCAAAATATCTTTGTGAGAGTCAATGTGGGTCCTTAATCTTGTTTCTAAGATGAAGGGTGGATAACCATTCTCAAGAAAGCACATGGGTACCACATGGATCATTAATATGGGCCATTCATTTTATTTCCAAGATGAAGGGTTGATAATGATCCCTAAAATATCTCACAAGATTCATTATAGGCCCTTAATTTTATCTCCAAGATGAAGGGTGGAGATACTTCATATTATTTCATTTAGTAATTAATTGGATAAAAAAAGGATATTCCATAGGATCTTAATACTCTTTCTTAAATTAATATCGTGTTTGAAAGGAGAAGGAAAAGGAATAATTAATAATTTAAAGTAAATTATAATTACATTTGCATAAAAATATAATTATAAGATTGATTAATTCAATTAATCAAAGATCAATTTAATTAATACTATTTGGGGAATTCAATTAGAAGAATGATTTAGAGAAGGGGGATTAATTGATCAATGAAAGAGAATTAGTTAATTTATTAGAGTATAATGATTTAATATATAAAATGATTTTAAATAAAATTATTTTAAATAAAATTAAATAAACTTAATATGGTGAATTATCCCACCTAGAGATGTGCCAACATGAATTCATAACTATACATTAGATCAATAGAGTATTTTAGAACAGTTTGTGTGCAATTACAGGAAGTTGTTCCATTTTGAAATTTTTACATAGAAGTGATAAAAATTTAGTGTCTATATTTTGCCTTATTTTAGAAGGCATTATGAGATGTAGATGAAGTAATGTCTTCTCAAATATTTATAAAAAATGTTAAAAACGAGTCCAACTTGAGCTTAAAAAAACCAAATCAATTTTTACTTGATTGGGGCCAATTCCATTTCAATCAAATTAATTCCACCTTGCTTGGGGGCAATTTCAATCCAATAATTCCCCTTTCATGTATCCTTAATTAGGGTCATCCTTTAACTGGTCTTATATTACCTTTCTATTAAATTTTATGATGTTCACAGCAGATCTAGATAGAGCCTATGAATGATATTTATTTAACAACAAGGATGATATCTCTTTATAAATATTAGAAACAAGTGTTTGAATACAAGTAAATTTTGATCCAACAAACTTAGATTCTATCATAAGTAGGAGTATTAACACCATTTCATGATGACATCTATCAAACATCCTATCTACTAGTTACCCACTTGATAATGATCATACTAGCAAAGGGGAACCTATTTTGTCACCTTTATCTGATGACTATCTATATTTTGATCCATAAAAACCATAACAAGCATCAATTCTAGGACCATTTATAAGAAAATAGGTTATAGGAAAACTCATTTAGCTTAGCTAAAACTTATCTTACATTATGTCTATTATTGATCTAACCTTAAAGTATAAATTAGGATATCCAATTATGTCATGTAATTACCATTCCAATGGCCATATTCTGTTGAGGATCTAAGTACGCCCCATTTTGATAATAACTCACTAGGGATATGCCAAGATCACTTTATTAATCACAATCAAACCCATCTATTTCCATGTCAAGATCAAGAAATATCACCTATTTCTGATATTCTCATTAAATTACCAATATTTTATGAGACATCCTTTGACTATATTCCTATCTTTTATGAACCTCTCTATGAATATTCACCTATATTTGATTGAACCTTCTTTGATGACCCCATCTTTGCAGAACCCATTATTAACCAGTAGTCTATATTCTATTCATTACCAAACATTCTATAATTATGGAAATCCTTAAATACCTAAGCCTTCATTGCTCAATAAGAAGTGAAAAAAGTTCTTATGGATAACTAAATATAGTAGGGCATCCATATGGTCAAATAAAAATAAGGATCAAAATCATGGTTAGATTCATATTTACAATCAGAATCAGGATATCTACCATTAATATTAGACAAGAATCAACATCAATATCAACATCATATTTAACATTGGAATAAATATTAGAATTAGGATATTATAATATTAAATACATAATTATAGAAGATTATTTTAAAGCCATCAATTATCCTTGTACAATTTTTGAGGATGTTTCCTTTGAAATTGACATAATTTCTCCTAGTAGCCTCTACAAATATGGTACAACCTATTATATTTCCATTATTATTCACCATACTTTTCATGTCAACCATCCAATCCATTATCCTAACATATAATTTACTCTACCTATCAATTAGGACTAATAAAATCACATATTTCTAAAGTTATTTTAGAGTGACATATGAGTGGCAAAAATTTAGTCAGAAGCAAAGATCCCTAGTGAATCCTTATTCGAGGCACTATGGGACATTTCAACAAATCAGAATAAAAAATTAAGCATACTTTAGTGAAACCTTAATTGAGGTGCTAAGGGTAAATCAAAATTAATTATCAACATATCTTAGTGAAACCTTATTTGAGGTGTTATTAGATAGTAAAAATTAGAACAGTGAAGAAGATTTAGTTGGTGAAAACCTCTTTAAAGCACCAATAAATTAAGAAATCAGTTTTTTATTACTTGAAAATGACATTATTTAATTAAATATTAGACCAAATAGCCTTGAAATATTGAAAATTATGTCACATTTATAATAAACAATGGGGTTTGTGATTCAAAATCCTAATTTTATCTAGCTTTCCCATAATTATCCCTCTTTTGGCGATCATATCCTTAGGCCAAACCCCATATTCTCTAGTCAAATCAAATATTTTATCCAATTATTATCATATTTAAACCTCCATGGTGACACTTTATTTCATAGAGGCTAAAAATATACCCTATTTAGAGGTTTGGATGAAATTGAATCAATGATAAATCAAGATCACTTTGACATCAATATATTTTACATCAGTAATAGAATTATTGCAGAGAAGACATTTAGAATCGGTATGGGTTAGAGATCAAACATTAAGTATTATGCATCTCATAATCCTCCAATGAGTTAAAATTCCAAAAAATAAATCAAAATATAAATATAGATAATTCATCCAATGGTGAAAACCATGAGTGTGGCACCTTGGGTAAGTACCATGATGAAAACTAGGTTTTTGGCATTGTGTAAATAATTTATTATCTAAAAGTACTTTAAAACTTGGGTGTATTATTTTTTTCAATTAAATACATTATATTCATGATATAACAACCATTTTACATATTCCTAAACCATATTTATTTTCATACTACCCTGATCCAAATTTCCTTCCCATCTTAATCTTAATTAAAAAGTGGAAGTTGTTTAGAGCCTTGTTTTGGAAAATCCCTGGCATATCCTCTTAGATACACTTTGATGACTTGAAATTTTATTTATAATGTGACATGTTATTTTTAGGTTCCTAATATGTTTATCATCAACTATTATCAAACATGATCATTCATATCCTATCATAGGCTATTAAATCCCATCTTGGTGTTAAAACATGTGTTTCCCTTTTCTAGTGATCCCTTGTGGGTATAATGTTTGAAACACTCCTAAAAAATTCCCATTACACACTCTCATCATTTTTGAGATAGTAATTCAATTATCTCACCATTTTTATATTTGAACAGTCTCCATTAAATTTAATCCAATCTCAAACATAATCATTTTAAACATCTTTCATTCCCTATTCCTACTTATCACATTCTACTCCCTACCCTATTTAGGTATAACTATAGTTGTTTGAAGTCCATTTGGAATATTTAGGCAACACTAAATTTTATAAGGTTAGCTCATCCACTCATAAATATATGCTCTCACTATTTTTTTAGTCAAATGTTTTTGTATCTCATAATTCTCCATTGAGTTTGAATGGCAAAAACTGAAAAACATACATAAATTTATAAAATCCTAAACATTCATAATATAAAAAAATCCTAAATGTTTAAAATGACAAGATATCCAAAAACATATATACAACCAAAAAATCCAAAAAAAATTGTCTTTTATTAATTCTAGTAAATAACCCTTAATTAATCTTAATCCAATTGAATCAGGTACCATTGGAATGTGTCCTTCCCAAATTTACCTTGTTTGAGTCAAATCAAATCGTTCTAATTCAAGCTCATTGCTTCCAAACTATTTGGGGAAAGTAAAGCTCATAGATTATTCTAATATGTTTTTTCCTACTTCTCCCATTACATGTGTCTTTTCTTGAGGGCACCATTAATTTATCACTATTCTTAAGCCTTCACATGTTTTTGACTTGATCAAAGACACAACACTTTCTATTTATTTTTGTTTCCATGTTTGTGTGTTTATTTGTTTGCTTATTTATTTAATTTTAGTGTTGTTACCTTGACTTAGTCCATTATGCTATTGATGTCATCATCATGGTGTCCCTTTTCATGCACTTGTACTTGAGTCCATCTATTAGCATATTAAACATTAACATCATGGTTTTTATCATTGGCATGTTGTTTTAAATTATCTATTGGATTGGGGGTCAGTCCTTACACACATTATGGCTAGGTCATCATGTTATTTTATATCATCATGTATAATATCATGTGAAAAATTAAAAATCAAGTACCAAAGGTATTAAATAGGTAATGTTATAATGGTAGTAAATACCCTCACATCATCATCTATTATCCAATAATTTTGGTCATCTTTGACCACATCACATCATTCCATTTTCCATGATCAAATCACAATGATTGCACATTATGGATATATATGCTAATCAAGATGTACATCTTCAAATAAGCATGCAAAATAAATTTATATAAATAGATCAACCATTTTTATTACTATAATAATTTAATCCATTATTTATCATATTATCTTATAATTTCTTGGAGAACTACATCGACCTGAGGTCTTTTAATACTATGTAGGCAATGCTCAGTACTAAGCATTTTTTGAGGTTATCTCAGCCAACCTTTTTTATGTATTATTAACATACATATTCTTCAAATAAGATCATATCGTTATTCAATCATTATCTTATTTTTACATTATTTAGTTTCTCATCATTTTGAGCATTTTTATGTGCTTAGTTTTTTGTGGCTTCTTTCAAAATTAATTATACCATTATCACACATGTTTATGTCAAATTATCAACTTCAAATCATTCATATCATATTTAACATATGAAATAAGTTAAATATTTTATCTATGATTTCAAATAAATCATTCAATTCACCCTTTTTGGAGCTCATTAATTATCAACCCTATTTAGGGTACATCTTCATTACAAACTCATAGTTTTCACCCTATTTGGGGGAAATCAAACATGCAACTTCCTATTCAAGATATATCATGCCTAAGCCCACAAATTTCACCCTATTTTGGTTAATTCAAAGTGTGATGACTATTTAGGGATGTTTCCTTTCAAATTATACACTACGTGTAACAAATCAATTATTTATCATAAAAAATAAAAGCATGCAAGTGTTAGCTAAGGTGGCATAATGCTATCCATGGGTTAATATTCTTTTCCATTCTAGTTTATTCATCTATTTTTATAGATCTTATTCATGTAATTTATCCACTAATTCCATCTTGAGGGGAATCATACCTTACTAATTTTATTCAAATCATATCCTTATCTTTAGATTCAATCTCCTACACTTGTTAGATGGGAATGATGTAATTAAAACATCAATTATTTCATCATATAATTTTTCGTCCACCTTTTTAAGCATCTCATTATTTGAGAATATATAATTTAATTTACATCTCAAAACACCTTATAAAATAGGGGAAAATATAGACACTCAATTTTTATCACTTCTATGTCAAAATTAAAAAATGGAATGACTTCTTGTAATTGCACACAATTTGGTCCTAAATCATTTGTTCATCTAACATACAATTTTGAATTCATGTTCAACCATCTCTAGGTAAGATAATTCACCATATTAAGTTTGTTAAATTATCATTCTTATCATTTTCTCTAATCAATTATTCTACTATAATCAATTCACTATTTCCCCTTCACTGATCAATTAATTCAAATACTTACCCTTCTCTAAATTATTCTTCTAATTAATTATATACATTGTATTGATTAAATTAATCTTTGATTAAGTTAATTAATCATTTTTATAACTATAATTACATGAAAATAGAATTATAATTTCCCTCAAATTATTAATTTTTCCTTTTCCTTTCCTTTCTAAGAGGCATCTTCATTTAAAGAATCTTGAAATCCTATGTAATATAATTTTGTGAGTCCACTAATTTAGTAAATGAAATAATATAAAGGATTATTATCCACCCTTAATCTTAGAGACAAGATGAAGGGACCTTAATTAATATTTTTAGATATTTTAGGGAGCACTCTCAAACCTTCATCTTGGAAACAACATGAAGATCTCACATTGGTTATTCATGTGCTTTTTTGAGAATGGTTTTCAACCCTTCATCTTGGAAATAAGATGAAGTTCCCACATTGACTCTCAAAAAGATATTTTGAGGATAATTCTCACCCTCTATATTTCATGTAATATGGAGGGCTCATATTAATCCCCATTTGATATTTTTAAGATCGATTCTCCACCCTTCATCTTGGATAAGATGAAGGGCTTATGTTATAAATCCATGTGCCTTGTTGAGGACTCATTTGAAACCATGCATATTATAATTCAAAAATTAAGGGTACTCATTGATTCATAATTATTATAAATAGATAGATTCCCTTTGTAATTTTGGGATGATCATGTTTGATAACAAAGTGTTGTCATATTTTTAAATTCTCTTATGCATCATATTCCACTCTTCATCAATTCAACTACTCAAAGTTTAAAAAGAGATGTTTCATTATGAAATGACATTGATAAATAAATATTGAGACTACATCCAAGCCACATCCACCTACAACAATGTGAACAATCCCAAATGGAAGGTAATCATAGTTTATATCCTTGATTTTGATTTTGTTTATATTTATTTTATAATCATCCAGGTCTTAGGCTACATTTTTTATGTTTCATTTACTTTGTTTGATTAATTTATCTAACATTGTGAAACTAAAAAATGAAAAATAATATAGATACATGTATAGACATAATACTTTCAAACTTTATCATTTATTAAATATTTTTCTCTTGTAATAACCTATTGAGTTTCAATCTCTCTGAGTGCACGCCTTAAAGGGTGTACTAGGAAAGGGGTGAGAAGACTATTGGTGGTTCAAAATATTATTGGTTAGATATATCATACATAAAACATCTAAGAAAATACCTAAGTTGGCTAGGTTGACTCTGCTAAAAACATTTTACCACATGTTATAGAACTAAGTCAGCTTGGCCAACTTAGTTAGAGACCTAATGGTACCTTTATATAAAATAATGTCATGTTGGATGACCTTATAGTATAAAATTTTGGAATGGTTATACATTATAAAGTTATATAAATAATAATTTTATATCAATACAATAGAGAATGACATTCTTTTTCACATTATCATTGCTCATAATTCCACTACATATACATTTTAAGGAGCCATTGCTTAGGGTTTTCTTTGGAAGTAAGATAGCTTATCTTGTTGGAAGTTTTAGATGTAGGTAAGAGTATTTTATCCTAGACATTATTTACATTGTGTGATCCTTATAAATCCAAAAAAATCTATTTTAAAGCACCATTGGCCCAAGGGGAGATTGATACTCAACAAGTTCACTCAAAGGTAAGTATCTCTATCTTTTGCCATTTAATTTGATAGATAGATATTACACAAGGTAATAGGTTTTGAATGTTTAATTGATTAATTATAACACCTCCATACTTAAACTTAGTATAAATACAAGGGTTTATTTTCTTTCCATGTTCCTTCTTAGGTGATCAAGGACCCCATTTACCTACCATGATCCCTTGATTTGATTTGTTTCTTTTAACCATCCTCATTTATGTTATATGTTTTGATAAAACTAGATTAGTTATATTTAATATATTCAAACCTATCTAGGGTTATTTCATAGTATTATTTTTTAGAGGCTTTATAACCTACTACTTTAGTATTGTGTGATAAATGTTCCCTTAGTTAGGTCTAACAGATCCAATATGGTCAATGTATTGATATAAAAAGTATTACAATAAATATTAGTTGATTAATTTATCTAATTTTGGTTTTAATAAATATGAAACTTGTAGATATATCTTTATTTATTACATATAGAGGAGACTAGAAGGTAATTCTTATGATGGGTGTGGAAAATGTCTCTTCATCAGAGCCATTAAGGAAAATAACATGGAAGGTTTTTATGGGATCATTGTATTTGAAAAACCATTAGTCATAGCATACTTATTTTTATACATAATAAGTACACAAGATCCATACTTAGGTTGGGAAGGCTTGAATTTTCTTATGAGGAAGTTTTGACATTTACCTGATCACAAGACTTTTCCAATAATTTTAGAGAGAGAGTCTTGACTCTATATTAGAGTTTGGGATGGACAGTGTTAGTAAACAAGTGTAAGATATTATCATCCAACATGTTGTGTTAAACTTTATTAGATAAGGAATTCTAACTCTTGATAATTTTTGTGTAGTCCTAGATTTCACTTGTTTAAAATTAATGAAATAGGCTAAGCTATTTTTAGGAAGATATTTGGTTTGAAATTTATGAAAAAATACACCAACTAAGTCTTATAAGCTACAAATAGTACTAGAATTTAGTTTATTGTAATAATATATGGCATCATCAAAAAAGTTTTTGAATGTAGTTTTATTAGCCATAAATCTATTTAACTTAATCTAATATTTATAAATAGTGCCAAAATATTTCATATGGAAGGCAAGATTAGTGGATCTATTATAGGTGATAGTAGGAGTAATTACACACACACACACACACACACACACACACACACACACACACACACACACACACACACACACACACACACACACACACACACACACACACACACACACACACACACACACACACACAGACACACACACACACACACACACACACACACACACACACACACACACACACACACACACACACACACACACACACACACGCACGCACGCACACACACACACACGCACCCCCTCCGCCCGCCGCCCCCCCACCCCCCCCCCCCCCCCCCCCCACCCCCCCCCCCCCCCACACACACACACACACACACACATTTAAGATTTGAGGAACTAATGGTTCATGTGGATATGTTTAATTCCTTTATTAATAAGGGGAGGTTGTGGAACAATATTTCCTTGAGCATTACTTGGGTGGGTGGTGGTAGGTGGTGATGGGGGAATTTAAATTTTAAAATCTCCATTGAGGATATTGAGTAATATTTTTCAATTGTAAAATTTGATTTTGTATTTTTATAATCTAATTGAAATTAGTGGTTTGAAAGGTATTAATTTAGTTCATGGATTACAACAAGATTTGATGAGTATCAAGAGCTTGTTAGATAGAAGAGGAAACTTAAGTAGATTGAGATACATTAGTATTAAAATTAAATTGAGTGTTAAAATGGGAACTTTGAGTAGGACTAGTATAATTAAGACATGACATGTTAGTATAAATACTAGGCACAATGGAAGAATAAGGAAGGGGAGAATTCATGTAATGACTTAACCCATGTTTGATATAGAATCTAGGCATAAGGGAAGAAGGAATATCCACATAGGGTACCATAATTAGATGATAGATCACTAATGGTACTTTACCTTATACTTAGTATTCTCATTAATATATATGATCATTTCTATTGTATACTTAAAATCACACTTATCCTCTATTACAGTAATGTGCAGTGGATAGTTAAGTATATTCATGGATTTAAATTTATTAAGTGGATCATAGTTTTTAGTTATAGTGGATACATGAAAATTAATTATATATTGATTTTATATGGTAGTATACAATAAGTGAGATTTATATTTTTCAATGGAATTAGTAAATTCCATCAAATCTTATTGGGTTATTTATTGAGAGTCACTGAAGATGTATTATATGATGAAAGAGAAAATATTAGCTAAATTGGGTTGCATTGTACAATTAAATTATAGGTAAGAGACTATATTAACCAAGACCATTTAGTTAGGAAATGAATTTTGGAAATATTAGACTATATTAGGTTAGTTGATGCAATCAAGAAGGAAATTATATGAATTTATAATCTATTAGGTAGGTCAATGCAGGTAGCCAAGAAATTGGGTAAAACTAGAATTTAGTAGGATAATTGATGTAGTCAAATAAAAAACTAGATATAACAGTCAATTTCAAATTATCTGATGTAGAAAAGAATAAGTAATGATAATTTTAGAAGATTTGTCAATATAATTGGCTATAGGATGGTTAATATTTTGACTCTATTAGTTTGACTAATGTAGTCAGGGAGATACACACAAGAAATATATCAAGATGACTTTTGTAGTTCAAAAACATAAATAAGTATATCAGTCTAGATGATAAATTTATAATGCAAAAAACATAAATATATCAAGTGTATTGATGCAATGTGAAATTAAAAAAATAATTCAATAAATAAATTGAATGGAACTTTTTGGAAACAAGACCAGGTAGATGTATTAAGAGTATTTGATTGATAGAATGGGATCTCAAATATACTTGTTCATTGTTTGATTAATGTTGGCGTAAAGTTTTAGAGCACTAAATATAGAGACTAAACCATGCCTATATTCTACTAATATTGATTTCAATGGTATAATAAGATTCACTTACCTAGGTGATACACTCCTTTCAAGCACACCACAAAATGAAATGGATGGCTAGTTTCCTAAGCTAAATAAATAAGGAATCCTATGAATCTATGAAATACCATGAGGTATGTGGAAACTAAATTCTATGTTTATTATTTTAAAATAGCTTGAGTATTCAGGTAATACCCCACACACCATGATGTTGATAAAATAGGCAACCCCTTAATGACAATAATTAAGTAGTTTTAAAACTATCAAAACATAGTTTCTATGGAAATCCAAACAAATAAAAGAATAAAGTTCAAAACTAAATGTTTAAAACTAATATGTAGAATTAAATTAAATTTAAACAAATAGATAAGCAATGGCTTTAGGCTATTTGATATAGGTAAAAAATAAATTTTGGTAAAAATGAAATAAACAAAATTATATTGGGTTGGGTGATGCATTTACAAACATAGAAAAAAATAATATTAGTTTTACCAATATAGTTTATGAAAACAAAAAACATAATTGAGATAAATTATGTCATTCAAAAACATGAAATAAAATTTATTGGGTTTGCTGATATAGATTTTTGTAAAGAAAAAATGAGGAAAAACTATATTAGACTGTCTGATGCAGTCAACTAAAGAAATAAAGGTAATGGTAAGGTTTATAATAGGTTTAATAGAATGTATTCATGGGATATTATTAACCTAAAATGTCCCATATCAATAAATTTGGACTCTAATAAATTAATCAAATAGAGCTCATGATACTTAATGTTCAAGTAGTGACCAATAGATCCATAAATCTAGTAGAAGATTGCTTAAGTCATAATTCCAAGAGGAAATGGGTCAAAATCATAAGACTATGACATAAGGAAATATCTCTAACTAGATCTATATTAAGTTAAATTATTAGCAACAAGTAATGTAAATAGTTATGTAAGTAAAATAAATCAAAATAAAGGGGGGAGGGTAAAAATTATCATAAAGGGTATGTGCCATGGTCTACAAATGGGGATATAGGCAACCTAAAATTGAATATGGAAATTATAATAAATCATGTAGAGATACCAATATTAGGTATATACATAACCTAGACAAGGATACACACACAATAATTCACTAATCAATAAACATCATCTACATACCAAGTAATAAATAAAATAACATAGGGTTAGAAATACTTACCTTGATAAGGACCCATCAAGAATCAATCTCACCCTTAGATAAAATGGATATTTACAAGAGATGTTGAGGTTATGAAGAATTAAAAATATGGACAAAAGGATCTAGATAAACAAAGTTCCTCCTAGTGAATATCCAAGGCTTACACAAGACAATCCTCCTTCAAGATAAGATTCTAAAACACTAACTCCTCCAAATGTGGCTTATGGAAGAAGTGTGAGTGAAATTAGAAGTGAATAGAGTGTATATGATATGGTAAAAATTAAATAATACCCATATATATATATATGTATATGTATATATATATATATGTATATATATATATATATGTATATATATATATATACATATATATACATATATATATACATATATATATATATATATATACATATATATACATATACATATATATATATATATATACATATACATCTATATATATATATATATATATATATATATATATATATATACACACATACATACACACACACACACACACACACACACATATATATATATATATATACACACACATACACACACACACACACACACACACACACACACACACACACACACACACACACACACACACACACACACACACACACACACACACACACACAGTTTTCCAATACCTAAAAATAACCTTAAGCTCTAAATTGCTGACATCAACTAGGACAATACAATTTAGAGGAGTTAGTTGACACAAAATAACATCAACCAAGTCAATATATTATGAGTGTTATAAAATAGGCTTAGAACTACATCAAGATGGCCAATATCATATGGGAAGGGAAAAGTTCCTAAACATATCATGTTTTCTTGACTAATGTCACAGGATATAGGGAAATTGACATGATATAATGGAATAAGGTAAGTATAAATACTAATTTGAAGAAGATAAACTAGTGATAGGAATGATATGATCATGATATAGATAGAAAATATCTCACAAATCACCACACGCTTACCCACCCTTTTCTTGATGCACCCTTTAAGGCATACACTCAAGGGGATCCATGCTTAACATGTTATTAAAATATAAAGTGTTAATAAATCATTATGAACTTAAAAATATAATGTGTATACACTTCTTAGGAGTCTAACATGAGAGACATAGTGGTGCCTTTCCAAGTACACCTCTCTAATTTTATAATGTATCTCATTTGTTCATGTTACAAAATCACATATTTCATCAAGTAACTTTCTTAAAATAAAATAAATAACTTATAATAAGTTTTAGTTTTAAATTTACCTACATGTATTTTAGTGTAGCAACCTTAAATATGATTCAAAGGAACCACATGTTCCAAAAAATTATTCATTATGGAATATTGTACTAGATTTGAGATTGTTTATAGTTAGATATTTATAATTTATTAAAGATAAGTAATTCCCACCTTCCTCACATTAGTAAAGAAATAAACATATTAAAAATAAATATTTCAATGCTAATTCTAACCCAAAAATACACTTGAGCAAGGAATTGTTTTTACCATTTTAATACAAGAGTACAAATTTTAGTCCAGACTAGCAAGACACTTATATAAAAAATTAATATCTCATTTTAGTGATGGCACATTCATATTTTCATCCTTTTTAAAATATAATTCATTACCTTAATCTAGAAAAACATTCAAAAACATTAAATAATAGTGAGGACATTAAATGATTCAAAGTTGCCACATGACAATGTTATGGCATGGATTCCTTACCTTTATCATTCATAAGGCAACCTCACCTTAGTATGGGCATTCATGATATGAGATTATTTTTCAAAATTTACCCAAAGAGTCAACATTTCATGTCTTCATGAAGCCTTTTCATATATTCATTGGCTCAAAAAAAGGAAGCATATTAATATGATAACCTAAAATGTTACAATATAGAAATACTTAAAAAAAAAGTAATAAATTACATTCTCAAAGGTATATTAGGTGTTTCACTAATAATCACATATGTTGTAATAATTATCATAACTTAATGGGAAAAAAAAACCAAAAATTAGGAAATAAACATTTAAAAACCTACCATTAAAGATTATGGAAAGAACATGTGCTCATGAGAATTATCATCAATATAAGAGATTAAAAATGTAGAGAAAACCATTAATATTCCTAACATATAAGTCATTCCCATACCAATAATTGAGGTAACTAAAACATATTTATAAAAATCAAGCCTAATGGCTCTAATACTTCTTTGGAAATCATGATGGTTCATTTAGAATAAAACCCAATACACTATGGACATAATTAAAGTCAGGGATCCTGTATATAAAAAACACCTCTTCCAAAGAAAAGATTGTTTCCAACAAAGTCCAAAATTTAGTTATCCATTATAATAGTAGGAGGTGTTAATGACCCTTAATTCCTCATATATAGTAATGACTCAAAATTATTCTTCATAGGTGGGGACCTAGACTCCTTTGAATTATCCAAAAATTTCAGCAATATTCATCATATCTTATCATTTAGACTTGAGTCATACCCATAGAATTTATCATTTGAATTATGTAAAAATTTCAAAAATATTCATTGTACCTTGTCATCCAGACTTGAGTCATACCGATGTAAATTCCTAATGAGATCATACCCTAAGCGCTTTATAATGATTAACCCACATAATTTATTAATAGATATTAGGAAAGTACCTTTACTTCCAAGGATAAAGTTTATCACTTTGCCTCCTATTGACATGACCATACAAGACAATGGTAGACAAGTGATGCTTACCATAAAAAAACATTTAGATTCTAAGAAGGGTTGACTTAGTGAAGTTTACAGATGAAAATCATATTATTATGTTTCCTTGGATTACTTTAGTTCCAAATAAAGTAATTAACTCTCTCATGTCAAAGTCATAAAATAGATCACTATCCTATTCATCTCAAGAGAGGATAAAAGTCATTTACAATGTCACATATTAGTTATTCTCAAGGTGAAGCAATATTATATTAATTCACTAATCAAAATAATTTTATTTATTTTTACATAGATCCCTAAGGTTGAAACCTATGATCGACTGCCAAATGTCACAACCTCATAAACTTGAATTTAAAAAATATGAATAAATGAGGACATGTGAACCATTTATCAATAATATATTTACTTTACAAGGTATAGGTTGATCCAAAAAAAATAGTGATTTATCTTATAATCATACCAATATATAACAAAGGCAAATTAGAACCTAATTGGGTCCACACAGACCATATAGTGCATAACAACTAAACATAACAACATTAAAAATCATCCTATTATCTTACAAATACCAACATCTTGCCAAAGGAAAAGTTAGCATGTAAGCCTTGATGGTTCATCCTATAGTTTTTTATGAAGATTATTTAAGTTAGGTATATTTTTACATGTATTTACACCCTTCTTTCTCCATTCAAGATGTAAGTCATCTCATACGATATTATTCTACCTCTATTTTTTTTCCATATGACCTTATCAATGGTACATATATTCTCACATGCACTCTTTTAAGATTCTCTTAGAATAAAAAACCTAAATAACATGGTACTATGATAATGGGTGACACCCTTAAGAATATCATATTTATGTTATGTATTTTTTTTCTTTTCCTATGTGAAGGTTAAGACTAATAGCCATAAATTAATCACAATATTCCAAATTATAAAGTAAATAAATAAAAAATAAATTTATTGATCAATTTATTTAATCTTAATAAGGGAACCATGATAGTTACCCAACATTTAAGAACATTTTTATTTCATGGAATGAGTTAGATATTGGCCATTCTAGTACACCTAAAAATCAATGAATTAGGGTTTAAAGTATAATCTTACTATACATCAATTAAAGTGTCAAAGAATGCATATTAAATTCTATTTAATTGACCATATCCATGATCATTATAAGATATTATGGGTTGCTTTAATGTACATAATATTCCAGGGGTTGATTAACATTAAGTTAGAATGTAGATTAAAGATACTCATTTACTTAATTTTTTTTTACTTACACAAATTAAATAAGAGGCATGTAAATCAATCATATATGAAAACAACATGAAATCTAATATCTTTGATAAATTTATGTAGTTTTAAAAATTACGTAGAGGGTTAATTTAATTTCCATAAATGACAATTACCGAAGATAAGGTTTATACCAATTCAACTAATTTACATGGTTCATAGATTTCAATAAATACTAGGTTATGAAAAAATTTGAATTTAATGTTATAAAATTACCTCAAAGAATAAATTGAAATAAAATATAATAGTCATTACCTTATAACATAATTGAA
>JARHVA010003643.1:0-10000 GCA_037957365.1 Torreya grandis
ATATTGAAGTCCTTGGAGAAAATTTATAAGAATCAATGGCGGTACAAAAAAATTTGAGATCTATACCAATTCGATATGATGCAAAGGTTTCGCAATTGAGGAGATGAAGGATCTAGCCAAGCTAAAGATGGATGAACTACATGGTATTCTTATAGAATATGAGATGTAGACTGAACAAGAAAAATCATAAAAGAGGGAAGATAATTTCAAGACATCAAAGAAACATAAGGCTAAGATTCAAGAATCAATTGATAGCTCTAGAGATGATGAAGATGACAACAGAGCTCTATTCATCCTCAAGCTAAAAAAGGGCATAGGGAAATATCAAGGAAATTTTCTTTTTTAAATTTTTTAATTGTGAAAAGATAGGACATTTTATAACCAAGTACCAAAATAAGAGTAATGGTGACAATGAAAAAGGAAGGTATACATAAAATAATAATTTCAAAGGCAAATTCAAGAAGGGATTCAAGAAGAAGAGTTTATACTCTAGAGATCCTAGCTCAACCAAAGACAGTGGAGTCAGTGATTTAGATGAAGAAGAGATTTTAGTCATGACCATACATGAAGATGCCTATTTAAGCAAAAGTGTAGATGATCAAGAAGAAGAACAAGCTGAAGTTGAAGTGAATCTAGAAGGATAACTCATTTGTGCCTTAGAAGAATAATAATTTCTTGATAAGAATAATCATAGATTGAAGTGCCAAATTGAGAAAAATGAAAAGGAGTCAAAAGAAATGATTGAAGATATACAAGCACCCATTGAAGAATCAAAAAATATTGAAGAATACCTAATAGTTTAGTTAGAAAAATTAAGTGAAGAATGTGAAAGGTATGTTGAAATTACCTCTTTAAAGTAGACATTGAGAAAATAAATAAAATAGTCAATGATTCAAAATTTAAGAATAGCATTAATATGTTAAATAAGATATTATGAATTCAAAGATCAATGTCAGATAAGACATGTATCAAATTTGAAAAAGAGAAAGGGGAGGCCACTAATTTAAATGATAAGGTTAACAAAAAAAAAGAGCTATGTTGAAGCTCTTAGAAAAGAGGAAATGAAAAAAGAAAAAGTTAAGAATACAAAGGACATCTACAACAAAGAAGGCTATAAGGAACAAAGATACAAAAGGAAATCAGGTCAAAGATACATAAACATGTTCTATTTTTATGGTTTTTATTTTTATTTTAATGGATATGGTCATAACAAAATAAAATGTCAGAAAAGGGCTACCAATTTTAGAAACAAGGAGAAGGAAACTCATGCAAAGTAAAGTAGAAGCCATAACTCTTTTTCTCCTCTATTAGGCTATAATGAAGAAGCCATAATATGTTACAAGTGAAATAACTTTAGATACATAGCTTGGTATTGTAGAATCATATTTGATTCAGTCAAGAAGGACCAACGTTTCAAGGCTCATTTCATCAAGAAGAAAGTTTAGATAGGTTCATGGTAGAAGAAACAACCTCAAAAGTTTATGTTGGTCTAGATAGCTTTTCATGCAATAAATCAATAAAATTCATGGTTCATTAATATTTAATGTTTGAGGCACATGATAAAAGATAAGATAAATTTCATAACCTTGAAGAAGATCAATGGTGGCATAGTGAAATTTGGAGATAATACTACTTCTAGAATTGCTAGAAAAAGTACACTAAGTTTGGATAATGCTATAACTAAGAATAAAAATGTTTTGTATGCAAGTCTTAATCATGATGTATCGATTGTAATTCAAATGTGTGATCAAGGACACATACTAAAGTTTTATGTAGAAGGTTGTTAAATTAGGAGAAAAGATTCAGATGTATTGATTGAAAATGCCCAAACAACAAGAAATAATTTGTATATGTTATTAGATACCAAAGGTAAAAAAAAAAATTTGAGTCAAGTTGAGGAAAATTGGCTATGGAACAAGAGAATAGGAGACATAAATTTGACAATGTTGTCAACATCATCAAGAAGGAAGTAGTTAGAGATATTCCAAAGATTACAAAGCCCTCCAACATGCTTTGTGAACCATGTCAACATGGGAAGCAGGCCAGAAGATGGTTCAAAACAAAAGAATAATCAACCACTCAGCCGGTAGAGCTTGTTCACACTAATTTATATGGACCTATGAGAGCTTAAAGTACTTAAGGTGAGAAATATTTCATGTTGCTTAGTGATGATTTTACATGTAATACTTGGGTGATGTTTTTGAAGAAAAAATTAGAAGCTTTCAACCACTTTAAAGCATTCAAGGCTTTGTTGAGAATGAAACTAATTTGAAGATTAAGTTCCTAAAATTATATAAAGGAGGATAATTCATGTCAAATTATTTTATTGAGTATTGTGAAGACCATGGGATAAATAAACATTATTTAGCAGCTAGAACTCCATAAAAAAATGGATTAGTTGAGTGGAAAAATAGAACAACTCAAGAGATGGAAAGGATAATGCTAAATGAATCCAAGATACAAGATAAATATTAGAGAGAGGTAGTAGGTATAAT
Source organism: Torreya grandis (assembly GCA_037957365.1). NCBI lineage: Eukaryota > Viridiplantae > Streptophyta > Pinopsida > Cupressales > Taxaceae > Torreya > Torreya grandis. The sequence continues at coordinate 2,496 of JARHVA010003643.1, forward strand.
AGTGCATATTTATAATAGAGCATTATTGAGAGTCAATAGTGAAAAGACTCCGTATGAGATATGGAAAGACAAACCAGCTATAGTTGATTATTTAAGAGTTTTTGGTCGTAGATGCTTCATAAAGAGAATTGATGAAATTTTGGGTAAGTTTAAATCTAGAATAGATGAAGGTATATTTATTGGATATTTTTGAAAAAGTAAATTTATAAATTTTATAACAAAAAAACCAAGAAGATTTTTGAAAGTGTAAGTTTTAGGATAGATGAAGATGGAGCACAAACAACCAGTGATCTAGTGGACGCTCCTAAAATCATTGAAAAAGAAGATTTAGATGAACATGAAAAGGAGAAGCAAAAGGACACCAATACCCCATCTACTATGTTTAGAAAAACCATAATAAGAGTGACATCATTAGGAACATAAATGAAGGAGTTCACATGAGAAAGATGATGGTAAGTGAATCTAAGTAACTAAATTTTTATTTGTTATCCAAAATTTAGCCTAAAAACTTTTCATAAGCTATACATGATAAGCGTTGGGTTAAGTCAATGGATAAATAATTAAATTATATAGAAAATAATGATACTTGGGAATTAGTTCCTAGACAAAAAGATCAAAATGTGATAGGAACAAAATAGGTATAAAAAAATAAGTTGAATGAATATGGTGAAGTTACCAAGAATAAAGCAAGGCTAGTATGTAAAGGATATGCTCAGATTGAGGGTATAGATTTTAAAGAAATTTTTTCACCAATGATAAGGCTAGAGGCTATTAGAATGTTTCTTGCATATGTATTGTTTAAAAATTTCAAAGTGTTTCAGATGGATGTCAAGTCTACCTCCCTAAATGGGAATCTAGAAGAGGAGGTCTACATTGAGCATCCCAAGGGATTTATTCTCTCAAATGATAGTATCCATCTATGTATATTAAAGAAATCATTGTATGAAATGAAACAATCTCCTAGAGGTTGGTATGCAAGACTTGATAAGTACATGCAAGATCAATGTTTCAAGAGAGGTTTTGCTGATAGTAATCTCTACATCAAAATAGAAAGTGAGCATCAATTAATTATTGTGGTATATGTTGATGACATAATTTTTAGAGGAAACATTGAAAAGATGATAAACAAATTTTTTGATAATATGTAAAAATAATTTGAGATGTCTGTGCTTGGAGAATTGTCATTTTTCTTAGGGTTGCAAATATTTTATTTAAATAAAGGAATTTTCATATCTCAAAGTAAATATTCCAATAAAATGTTGGAAAAAAAATTGTTTTGAGGATTACACACCAGTTGGCACACCAATGGGTATAGGGAACAAGGTGGGTAAGGATGAAGATTCAGCTATTGCAAATCAATTTTTGTATAGATCTATGATTGGTAGTATTTTATATTTGACAACATCAAGGCCAGACATCATGCATGTAATAGGGATGGTTGAAAGGTATTAGGTAGCCTCGAAGAAGAGTCATATTTAATTGGTGAAGATAATATTCAGATATGTCAAGGGGACATTGGATTATAGATTGTGGTATCCCATAGGTAGAGATTTCACTTTAGTTACTTATATAGATTCAGATTGGGTAGACTATTTGGATGATTAAAGAGTACATGTGGAGGATATTTCTTCCTCATTAATAGCTTAGTATCATGGCTAACCAAAAAAAAAATAGTATCACTTTCTAAAATTGAAATAGAATATATTGTAGTGGTATTGTGTTGTAATCAAGTGTTTTGGATGAAGGAAACATTGGAGAATAACACAATAAAATATGATGAACCTATTTCTATTTTTTGTGACAATGAAAGTGATATTAATATTTCTAAGGATATAGTGATGCATTTAAGAATAAAATATATTCCTATTAGATATCATTTTTTGAGAGATCAAGTTACAGATTAGTAGGTTAAGATGGAATATATCATTACGATTGAATATATTATAGATATTTTCACAAAAGCACAACCAAAAGACACATTTATTTTACTTCCTACCGTTAAGGATTAACATTAGTTGAGGGGGAGATAAGTGTTAGATATAGGATATGCCCTCTGCCATTGATGTCAAATGGGGAGAAGAACATAAATAAGTACATGAAACAAGTATAGGAATAGGTATAGGTAATAGTTGTATAAATAGGTACATGGAATAGGTATAGGATGATATAGTAAGGGGCAGTTACTATATGTTTTTTATATGGTAGTATGTGCAGGTTGGCATGTATAATATAGGTTTTAAGATGTGGTAGTTTCATTTTGAGGTTGCCATCAATGATAAAGGGGGAGATTGTAGAAAATATTGTCATTGATTTCAAAGGTCTAACATTGGTGATAAAGGCCCCATATCATTTATTTTATAAATTTGTTTATAATGTTCATATTTTGGCTAAAATGTGTTGATATTTATTTAATATTAATTATTATACTTTTAGTTGCATAAAATTCAAAAGAGGGCCTATGGAGAAGTCAAACAGTCATAGGGTAAAGATAAAAGAGGAATGGGACATATTTTCCCATTAAGAGTCATCTTAAAGAATTCCAAGAGTCACCAAGTGAATACAAAAGATGGTATGACACATTTTTCCATGAAGTGTCACCTGAAAGAATTCAAAAGGTCACCAAGATAAAGACAAAAGAGGAAAGGACATATCTGCTTATGAAGGGTTACCATGTGACTTTTCAAATACAAGGATTCAAAGGGTCATGTATGTTTATCACCATTTTCCATTAGGATTGAAAAGTCACAAAAGGTGAATGCCAAAGGTCATCTGGAAATCTATAAATAAAGGCTTGAGAAGACATTTGTAAAATGCAAGAGATTGCATTATTTTTAATTGTTTTATATAAGAAAATAGGAGAGAATAAAAAGAGATATTATAGAGTTCTATCATTTGTTGAGAAATAAACATTAAGAGATAGTTGGGTTTTATACATAAGATGGGTTGGGACTCTTGTGGGTTGGTGTTGAAAAATAATTATTGTGTTGGTGCTCGACAAAGTGGTTGGTGCTCCTACAAGTTATTATTTACAAACTTTACAATTTGAGTTGGTGCTCATTCATATACTTGAGATTTTTCTCCATGGTTTTTCCCAATTTGGGTTTCCATCTAAAAATCTACTCTCTCTCTCTCTCTCTCTCTCTCTCTCTCTCTCTCTCTCTCTCTCTCTCTCTCTCTCTCTCTCTCTCTCTCTCTCTCTCTCTCTCTCTCTCTGTGTGTGTGTGTGTGTGTGTGTGTGTGTGTGTGTGTGTGTGTGTGTGTGTGTGTGTGTGTGTGTGTGTGTGTATATTGTTTTAGTTTTATTACATATATTGAATGTATGGTTAAGTGGAGTTTAATTAAGTAAAATATTTATAAGTTATATGATATACTAATTCACCAACATTTGAGTATATCCCATGCTTAATATAAGGACCTTTTGAGTCTTTTCTTTCCTACATTTCTTGTTCATCCTCATCTATCTCTATTAATCCTTCATCATTATTTCACTAAGAATATGATTTATTTATCTCATCAACCTTCACATTTGTGTTCTCCACTATATTTTGTAACCTCTTGTTCTAAAATTTATAGGTAGCACTTATGAATATCCCAAGAAAACTCCTCCATTAGACCTTGAGTCAAACTTTCATAAGTCCTCATCATCTCTCTTGATAAATTATTTACTCCCAATTACCTTAAAATGTTCAAAACTTATAGTTATACCATTCCATTATTCATATGGATTCTTATCACCATTAATACTAATCTAACATTTATTTAAATTGTAAAATATAGTACTCATAAATTATCTCAATTATCCATTATATACTTGGACTCATTCAACATGATCCTTGTCATTTCTTGAACTTTTATGTTCTTAGTTTCAACCACCCCATTTTATTGAGGTGTTCTAGTAGATTACAAATATATTCTGATTCCATTGAATTCACAAAACTCATCAAACTCATTTTAACAAAACTCTCCTCCATTTTTAGACCTAAGACACTTGATCTTCACATTCATCTAAATTTCAACCAAAGCTCTGAATGTTTTGAACTTACCTAGAGCTTTTGACTTCTTCAATAATGCTACCCAAGTCATTATTATGAAGTCATATATAAGTGGCATGGATTATTTTTCACCTTGAATACTTTAAATCCTTGTAGGACTACATAATTAGTATGAATTAGTTTTAAATGTCTAGTAGTAGAATATTCTTTAGACATGAATCTCCTCCTAGTCTACTTACCATATTGGCATTCCTTACAAAGAGCATATATAGGTTTAGATATTTTGGGCATATTATTAATATATCTAACCTCATATTCCATATCTAACATTAATCTACCTTGATCTTGAGGTAATTCTCTTTTGTGATTTCATTTAGCACATAAAGATTGTTCTTAGTTATCTTGTATTTTACAATTAGCCTTCTTGATTTTTCTCTCCTTATCTCACATCCTTTGTCATGAAATGTCAGTATATGTCCTTTAGTGCACATTTGAATTACACTCAACAAGTTGTGCTTCAAACCATATACATATAAAACATTTTATGTCTTGGCCTTCCCATTGTCCATGTTCAAATCACCTTTGATATGTATATTAATGTATGCATTATCTCCAAACCTTACTAAACCTATGTCATTATGATTCAAAGTGATGAATTTTATTTTATCTCCTATAAATTGACTTGAATATCCACTGTCTATGTACCACTTTAAATCTTCATTCTGAATATGAAAAGCAGTTAGGTCTAATCATAGATTCTTCTCCTCTAAATTCCTGTCTCTTTCAATTTACTCATAGGGTTTACTTTCTTGACCCAATATTTAGTATCATGACTCCATATATCCTCAAGATGATTGTTTTTCCTTATATATATTATATTACACTCTCTTTCAATGTGTCTTCTTTTGTTGTAGTTGTAACACAATATTCTACTTATCCATCTAAAGTTAATAGCTCTATGTCCAAATTTACCATAAGAGAAATAATAATCAATGATAGAATCCAAATAATATGAGTTTTTACTCTTATTTTTCCTTTAATGATCATATTATGATACACCACTACCTTTTATATCCTTTGATGAAGTAAAACCCTTATTGGCTTGTTGATGATTGACTTCAAACTTTATTGTTTCTACATAGGTCTTGATTCTACCAGCTTCATCACTCCTGAACTGATCAATGTCTTTTGGGAATCAAATATTATTGAAATATTTTTTTTCTTCTCTTAATTCATGACCTATCATATACTAAAAGTATCTTTGACTATCCAAAATATTATTAAGCTTTGCAGTACTCTCTTCAAACTTTTGATAAGTCCTTATCTTAATTATGTCTTACTCAACTTGCACATTTAAAGTATTTACTTTAATTATAATATGGGTAATTTATTTAATGTGATTCTTATATTTTGAAAAAAAATCACAATTTGTTTCAATGAATTTGGATATATCCTCATTGCAATCATACAAAACACTTTCATGATCAAAATCCATACCCTACTTCAAAGTTCTCCTTTAGACTATTAAGTATACACAAGGGACCAGGATATGATACCAATTATTTGAGTTATAAACACTAGGGTGTGAATAAGTATGAAAAATATTATTTAAATTCCATATATCATAATTTAATCAATAAAATAGATCTAGAGATATGGTAATGCATAAATAATCATCCATATGAGCAAGAAGTGCAAACATAACACATGAACACAAGGTCCATGTTGGAAACACTCATGTGGTATAAAAACCACTAATTAAAAAATTTAAATATATTATTATAATAAATTAATCAAATTTTTAGTGAGGTACCAACTCCACATGGAGCACCAACCCCTCACTAGTCAAGCACCAACTCAATTAGTCCTTTAGCAAGCACCAACTTCCAATGAAGCTCCAACCCCCTAAGTAAATAAATACCAAATAAACTACCTTGAAACTCTAATCACATTTGAACAAATTTTTGTAACCCAAATAAATATTAACTCCATCTTTTTCTCTTCTCACTCTTCTATCTCTCTCAAATAGCCGATTAGGCCTTCAAACTCAACTAACCCTTCCCATGGTAGAATTAGGTCAAATGACCTTGCTTATAACCTATATAACATAGTTATATATTCATGGAATATTAATAACACCTATATTATTATATTAAATCCATTTTCATGGTTTTTAAAACTCCATATCATTCGCTCATATGCTCAATTTTCTAACCAGTCAAATTAGGCCTATTAGACCTTTTCTTTATAATTAACTTTTGATTTTATGTATATTGGTAGGATAAGAACCTAGAATTACTTTGATAAAATTTTTAATAGATCAAAAAAAAAAATCCTAATTTTAAAAACCATTACATAGGTTGGTCATTACCCTTAAGGGCAAAAACCACCATTAAGCACATGTTTCACTCAGGCCTCCATAGAACACCTTGAGCCTCCAAAAATTAGTTAAAAACTTCATAAACATTTAAATTATATAATTTATAATATAAAATTATTTAAGCAACAAAATTTATCTCATTTAACTCTTTGAACCACATAATTACGCATACCCACCATTAGGCCTTCTTATTGATTGAAATTTTGTCTTACAAATATTAATTATACATTCAACTTTGACACATAAAAATACTAAAAAATAAAATTAATATAATATCCATGAACTTATTTTCAACATAATTTTCATTATAATACATCAAATAGGTAAAAATACCTCTAACTAATCAACTTCATATGCTGACTCAGAACTGCACACAAACCTTAAGAACCCAGTCAAAAACCTTTAACTTTTTACACCTTAATAAAAGTTTATCATGCATAAAAATGTGTTAAAATTAACATATTACATCTTATAAATAACTTAATGTTAATTTTATTCATAAACTCTAATAAAAAATACATGGTAACAACATTCTCATTCATACACATAAAATTACTTGTAGCTCTAAAAACACAATCAAGAAGATCAAGTCTGAGAACACCTGTGAAAAAAATTTATGATATTTAAATGGGTTTAAATGAGCCTTAAATACATTATAACATATTTTAAAATATATATTTCAAACTTCAATAGCAATATTAGTCTTATAGATCAATCTCACATCTTCACGCTACACATACTTCACTCTGTTACATAGATCACTTTCAAAAACAACTTTTAGCATGTTTATGTGAATGAAAAATACTTATAAATAAATGGGATATGAGTTATATTTCATGAAAAATTACCCCATTAATTTGGACCCATCCTTAATCCTATGCAACCAAACCCTAATCTCTTTCTCACTACTACCTAATGTTCTCACTATCTTGCTCATTAGGCCCTTTTAGCGATAAACCAACTTCCATGATCAATTTATCAAATTTTAGGTCTGAAACATTATTAAAAAATTAAATTATCACAAAATAAAAGTCTCAAACATCATCCTCCATCCATTTTCATGTTTTGACTTGGTCAACCCTATATACTACATCAAAATTGTAAGAAATAAGGGGTTTCCTATAGTTTTTACT
>JARHVA010003643.1:20000-47500 GCA_037957365.1 Torreya grandis
ATGGACTTCATTTTAGTATGGGAATCTAGATATCGCACAAGGTGGTGGCATCTTGAGGCCATAAGGTTGGTTTTAGGCTTAGTAGGCCTAAATAGAGTATTCAAGGCTTTGATCTCTCTAAAAATGAATATGTGGATATAATATCACTATAATATCATTCCCTATCTGATTTCAACCTTTTATGCTTGCCCTAAATTTCTGTGACCACCACTTCTACCCTCTCTCATGTAATTTTGCCTTAAGTGCCATTACTGTCATACCCACTCTAAGTGCTAGATAGTAGTGTTGGAGATCTACGTAGTCCCTATAGTTATCTTCAATAATGGTTGTGAGGTTGGAATCATGTGATATGATCTCATGGATTTTTAGCACCCCTTCCAATTTGGCCCTTTTAAACATTGTTCTGTAACACCTCTTATATTTCAGCCTTGGGTTTATGAGTATCTAGGATTATATGGCCCTAGTGGCTTGGTTTATATTCCTTAATTAAGTTAGGGATATTAATACCATGAATATATTTTTATATAATAATTACTTCTCATATATTTACAGACCTTAAAAAACTATAAAACATGTATAAGTCTTCAACTTTTATGATCAATCATGTATATGTTGGTTTAGACCTAATAAACCTAAAGCGTAACAAGACATTATTGATCTCATTTACCTATCTCAAATGGAATAAATCATCCAATTTATGATAATATTATTAACAAAAATATTCAAATTATTCTTTATCTCTCTCTACCTTCACCACCACACAAGGTTTTTGACATTTCACCTTCTATTTAGAAATCTTGCTTGTAGGTAGTAATTATGCATCTTGACTATTTGTAAGTGTGGGTATACTTTGTTTTGATAAAAATTTGAAGTAATATTGAAATTTGGAAACATAGGTACATAAACCTCACAAAAATTTTAGTCTCTTCTAACAATTCTAAACTCAATTACTTTTACACAGGGTTCAAAACATCCTCCTTACCCTACCTACATGTAGGTAATAGTTAGGTTTTCTTGATGGTTGTGACTATAAGCCTAATTATTTATTAGTTTTTATTCATAGTCAATAATTATTAAATATTTCCTAGGTTACATAATTATTTTTATTACCCTTTATTATGCCTTCAAAACTCAAAACAAATCTTCTTGCTTAACCTTCCTTCCATCCACATTTAAGCATGTAGGTGATAGTTTTAGGCTTCTTGACTGAGTGTTCATTTGAGAGATGGTTTAATGTTTTATTACCTCCTTAGGTTACATAATAATGTTTGTGGACATACATTGTTACTTATAACTTTATAAACTTTGTTGTTCTTAGCACACCATCAATGTTTCTCTAATCATGCAGCTATAGTCCTACTTTCATTGAAATCTTGGTTGAGTTCATTTTCTTGGTGTGGCTTGATGGTGTTAAACTTGTTTTAACATAATATTTCTATATTAAATACTAATATATAGTATTTATTATTCAAAAAATATCTCCAACACCTCCCACACTTGAATTGAATAGTGGTTATCTTACTTTCTCAATCTACCCAAATAGGCTTATTGGTTCTTAAATGAGCTTGTGTTTTTAGGGTTGAGGTGAATGGGTTATAATTATTAGACCCTATTTACTCCATATACCATGTTTTTTATAGACACTTATGATTCCCCTTGAGGTATATCAACCTTCTAGATCCCATCTCAATAGCCAACACTTCATTTTCTTGGTCTACCTTAGCAAGCCTAACATGACTGTAAAAGCTTGGCTTTACATAATAAGCTAAGGATGAGGATGATTTTTAGCATATTTCAATGATAGGAATGAGGTAAACAACATAAAAAATTACCATAATATGGATCGAATGCATGTTTTAACCAATCTTAATGGATCTCCATATACACTATAAAGACACCTTGTTCACTTTCAAAGAGATCACACAATGCATACATGACAATCACTTTAGAATAGAACATGAAGGATTCCTTTGAAATAATGAATTTGAGAAGTGATTAGACAAGATAAGGACTAACTTAAGTGGACTCTATGAACATAACATACAACCTAAGACATTATCCATTTTCATATTCATGTCTTGAATACTCTGCCATAAGAAAAACATTACCTACATCTTACATATGGAGAAAACCTAGATGTTTCCTTGATCTTTAGGTCTAAAAATTGTGAACTAATAATGGGTAATGATCGATATAGATTTTTAATACCCCTATAACACACGTATAAACACCAATTTGTAAAATAATTTTAGAATACACTAAAATCATTATGAATTTCACCATTACATAGATGAAGAATATAACTTTGATTTCTCACATTTTTAGAATTTGTTCATAAATAAAAGGGGATAAATATGGAAACCAATGCCCATGATTGAAAGGTCATGAAACCCCCTTCCTTTTCCCATAATCTTGGATCATTCCCTTTTCTCTAATGTATAGATTGAGTACAAACCTAAAGTTTTATCCAACACTACCAAATAGCTTGGTGGAGAAAGGGAAATAGTTTTGGACCTATCTTGTACATTTTATATTTGAAACTTATTTATTATATATGCTATTAACTATGATGAAAATTTTGACCTCTATTAATATAGAGATGACTATACATATCTATACAAGCCTATAAAACACCTTATTTTCCTATATCTCCTTAGGTTTTAGACCTTAGAACTCCCTTACATGATGGGAGGAGGGAAAAAAGAGGTAAAGTGACATTTAAAATTAGGTGGTATGGTTAGGAAATTTGAAAGGACACATTTCCACACATGTGGGGCCTGTTTGGTGAGTGAAAGATGGGTTTGATCTTAAAAGGACCCTCTTATGCATATGAATCATCTTGTTGTGACTATATGATGGAAATGAGACCATTTTAAGACATTTCTAATAGAATGAGACATATAAAGACCCATTTCCCAATGTTTTATAATGCAAAGTGACTATTATGAGATATTCGAATGGTTATTTGATGACTTGAAGTGTTTATTAAGCGTTGAAACATGTTTATATGATTATATCATAGATAATTATCTTAGATTCATCTTAGATCTCATTTTATGACTCAAAAGAGGCTTAAACACACTTATATCATGCTCACAAGGTCCTTTTTCAATAAAATGGTCAAAATAAGCCTAAATCCAATGAGAATTAGAAACCTTAAAGTTTACAAATACATTAATTTCTACTAGGAAATCTTAACCTCATATAATAATTCTTGGGCCATTTTATAGACCTTAAAAAGCACCTTGACACTCTCTATCTTATTCAAGGACCATCATGATAGCTGATACATCACCTAAGGACCTAAGACAGTTATGACATATGATGATCTCTACAAATAATGTCTAATACTTATTGTGACACCTATAACAAGTGATAAAAGACTTTCAAGGAGAATTTAAGAGACCATGACAAGCTATAAACCATAATGTGAAAACTTTGAGGGGTTTCATGGGAAATTTTTTTATTATAGGGGTTGACATTTGACCTAAGGGTGTAGATTATCAACATCTTTTGTGACTCATAGGTGGTGACCAGCCTACTATTCAAGAGAACCCACTATATCAAGTATGAGAATGACAAGACTCATATATGACATCATGAATTTGATGACCATCTCATTAGATTTTCAATTATATACAACACCTTATAACACCTTTAAGGATTACAATAACAACCTCAACATAAAACATCACCAAAAGAAATAAAACCTAACACCTAAGAAATAACAAGATAAGACATAAAGTACCAAAGTATAAAACTACACTTGTGTTGACACACTTATTTGAACCAAGACAATAGTCTAATAAAAAAACTAACTTGAACACATATTATTTTTCCTCTAAGATCAAATGGGAATTTTCTTTGATCACTATAGCACTATGTGGTTAAATTACCATATGATGACTGGATTCCAATCAGGTACTTCTCATTGAATAGGAAATTTAACTTGCATCTAGAGATATTTGCATTTTCATAAACTATTATAAGAGAAACTGAACCTTCTTTCTCTATTCCCAAGTTCATGGGTTGGCTATGTTAATTCAACACCTAGTCATAGTCATTCTAAACTTGCCTACTTTGCATGAATATTATAATCTATGCCTCTCCCATAGGATACTCCTAATTTTCCATGCTCACATGCAATGATTCTATTGAAAAAATAGTTGGTATGCCTTGGTTTGTGTCTTGATTTTGATCTATCTAAGTTTTTAACTTGTCAAGGCCTTCAACCTATTTGAAAGTGTTCAAGCATGATTACCACATATCACTAAGTCCTTCATGATTTACATCTCAATCCTAATTAGGCATACTAAAGGTAAATGTGTCCTCACTTGTATCAACTTTAGGAACTAATTTGGAAAACATTTTAACCATCCTATAATCATCTTGAGCTTTTTCTTCTTTTGGATGACACTTGACAAGGTCAATAGCTGAATCACCCTCAATCTACCCCATAAGAGGTGTAAGTCCTATAAGAGTTTCATGCTTATTACAAATGTCTATGTACTATTGCCAAATATCTTCATCATCTTCTTGGCATCCCATGTGATGATGATCATGCTCTAATCTCTCATCCACTATTAGGACCACATGTTCATTAACAAACTCATCTTGGTAAAAAATGAATCAATCCTTCATATTTGATTAAATTATAAGCTTCGTCATCAACACATACCTTTTCATGAACTTTTGAAGACTCTTGAAGGATATATTCTTCTCTAGAAGCTATTACAAGTTGGACAAATGTTTCACTCTCACACTCCTCAAGACTGTCATGGAAGATATTAACTACCATATCATTAAGGAGATCTTGTAAATCATCATCTTCTTGTCTAAGTGAATTTCTTCCTCTTGTGACTCATATTGTATCCAAGAATTGTATTTAATTTTACTCTCTCTTACATTATGGAAGGTTATTTCATTTTTCTCCTTGACAAGAGGTGTCCCAATAGTAATCTCTTCTTCTAGATCACTTGCATCACCTTCATCAACTACCATTATAATTTGACCTTATTCACTTACTTTCTTAATGACATGATCCTTTTCAAGTAGTAGAATGGAAGATATTTGAAAGTATTAAAAGAAAGAGGTCATGTATGCTTCATTATTCTCATTTATTTGTTCACTTTTGACAACTAGCACCTCATCTTTATTATGCATATTATTTTTAATAGACGTCCATGATGGGGATGATTTCAGATCTTGAGGAGGATGGGATGAGAACTAGATGATTATAGATTTGTCTTTAGAACCAACACCTTGATATAGGTTTGATTGATCTTCCTTTCCCCATGACTTCACTACTTTTTTCCATGTTTGAAACTTGGATAAAGGATTTTAATCTATTGTATGTGTTTCAAATTTTTAGATAAATGAAATCACCTTGTCCTATGGTGGAATTACTCTTGATACTACCACTTACTAAGAAAAGTACTCATTTTCAAGTTCCACTTCTCTAGTTAGGTGATCTTTAAATTTAATTGTCATCTGATCAAAGATCTCCTCAAGATAATTAGGAAGTGAATGGCCCTAAAATGTCTGATATGAACCATGAAACTCATCCCTATCAACACACACTTATTTGTTTCTTTGCATGATTTCTGGAATGGACTTCCATGTAGGGAGGGCTTAAGAGTCTTTTTGGAAATTTATAAGACTTTTACACTCACTTGGTTGGGTCCTTTGAGGAAGGATGGGTTAATAAAAAAGAGGTTTGATATGGGATGGAGGAGGGGACATAATTTTGATGACTCTATATTTGCTTCCCTTCATGAATCACCAGTTTAATTTATATTTTGAAAATATACCACCTATATCTAACATATCATTAGTTGGCCTTGATTGGTTTTATTTCATAATCAATGTCCACTCCATCTTAGCTTGTTAAAATAAGGTTCCCATATTATTAATAAAGTCCCTTGAAACTTATTTTATATAACTCCTTTGTGTGTTAATACCCACCTATTATAGTGAAGTGTGTCATTTAAGTAGGCATAGTGCTTGACCATGTTCAAAACTTTAGTTATCAAGCATTTTTGGGGTTAAAGGAGTTAGGCACAAGGGGAGAAAGGTCTAGCACACAACATTTAAACATACTAGCATGTTGTCATCAATTTCACATAAGGTGTGAACCTTATGCACTCACCTGATTCATGATAGCAAAGGGACCAGGTCCATGTTAGGCTAGTTACATCATGGTGTAGTAAAGGGTTGTGTAGGGTGTAGTGGTTTGAGAGATTCGCTATGTCTCTAACGTAGAGGCTAAAAGGGATAGGTCCATCAATACATGCTCAAATAGAGGGGTTTAAGACCTTATCAGCACATTTAAGTAAGGTAGTCCACATGGGGATGTCTATTCATCCTATGGTCATCATTTGGTATTGGGTCTAGCATAAGGGCCTCTCACAATGGGTAAAAGGGCTAAGTGGCATGAGGGAACCACTTACTACCAAGGTTGAGTCCTAGTTCATCAACATTATTCATGGGGAGAGAACTTCAAAACTCAATAGTCTATAACATAATAACGCATAACACTAGCTATTAATATTCATCCATTAATATCTTGTATGCATTACAATAACTAGTAGTAACCTTCACTTCTGAATCCTAATTTTATTAATACCAAATGCTCATAGATGAGCATGGATTATATCCACTACTTAGCACTTAATACTTAACTCCTCTATCATTCTCAAATTCTCTAGAGGTTCACTATTAATGGTTTATTCTTTTCCTCCTAGAGGTCATCTCTTTTTTATAGGCACTAGCCATACTTCTTATTAATTAGATAGGCATGTGCCAAAGGAGGGGTAGTTGTGAGCTTGTCAGATCCATTACACCATATAGGATAACTAGGACATGTGTTAGGTTCTAGAATTTTAGTTAAGACTATATACCTACCTGCTCCATTATTCAGATCTCTATACTCCTTGAGCCTTAAACTCTCATGTTCAAGATTGGGTCGATATTTCTTAAGAACCATGATGCTATGAAATCATTGACCAACTAGCATAGGGACTCTAGGAATCTATCTAGTCAATGCCAAGGTGTGTAAAAGGGTTCCTTCACTTCCTCTATGGGTATTATGCACCAAGGTTGGTCTATCTGGCATGGGATCAAGTCTTCTCAAAAAAGGGTCTCAACATCACCCCATATAAAATTTCTAGTCCACCTCATATTAACCCTAAAGTGCCTTAGGTGCACAAAATTTGGGTGCACCCTACCACAAATCCTCCTTAAAATTTTCAAAGATATGAATGGCACCCTTTAAATCTTCAATGGTTCCATCTACTTATATAGATGTTGCTTATAGAGAAAGTACATTTGTGCTTTCTAATTCCTTTATGAAAGCTTCCAGCCGTTCCTTCACGGTCCTCACTCCTCCATTAAGGATTTCACCTTGCTTGATGGAATTTGTCTAAAGGCATGAAATACTACCAATATCTCTTGATGTTATGTTTTTACTTGGGTGCTAAGGGAGTTGACTTGTGCCATCACCTACACGTGCTTGGTCCTTAAAACTATGAAGAAATGATAGATTAAAGCATCCTTATCCTCCTTTATTTTCTTAAGGTGCATATTGATGAACTTTGCCTAGTCCACAAAGTTACAAAAAATGGTGTATAATTCTTTGGTGCCTTCTTCAATATTGGTGAATAATTATTCAACCTCTTCCATCTTCTTTGTCAACTTTCCCCTTATAGCCTCATATGGGTCTTCCTTCTCCTCTAGTACTAGCTTTATCCTGGGGATAATATTCTCAATGAGTGAATAGGTGTAGTCAACCTCCCTTATGCTAGAGTTTTTGATGTTTTATTGAATGGAGGGATTTAATTAATTCACT
Organism: Torreya grandis; assembly: GCA_037957365.1. NCBI lineage: Eukaryota > Viridiplantae > Streptophyta > Pinopsida > Cupressales > Taxaceae > Torreya > Torreya grandis. The sequence continues at coordinate 27,847 of JARHVA010003643.1, forward strand.
CAATCAATTATCAGAGGTTGATTTTAGTTTCTTCAAGCTCCTTCTCCATGTCTTTAGTAATTTCCTCCATCTACTAGTGCAAACATTGTTGATGATATTCTTGCATGCCATAGAGGTTTCCATCTTGATCAAAGTGTTGGCCAAGAAAATGAGGTTAATATCATGGGGGTTCATCAAGTGCTAGTCATGGCCCTCTTTTGGCTTCTTGTTGCACCGAATGGCCTTTACAGGGACCTCAAACTCTAGCTCATCCATATAGCATTTCATGGCCCATGAGACTTGGTGGTATGTAAAGGTTGTGGTGTTTCTTAGAGGTATACACTCCATCATTATAATTCAACATCCTCTTTGAACCCCATCTATGTTCTCTCATAGTTCTTAGGCTTAACCTCTACTTCTTTTATGATTTATTCTAATTCATTGGCATTAGTGTCAGTCCCTATTTATTCCATTCTCTCTTCTTCTTCTTCTTCTTCCTCTCTTTCCTCTCTATCACTAGGCTCACCATCTCATTATTCTTTTAGGGGTTCTTCAATGAAAATTTCCCCCTCATCCTTTTCTTGGTGTAGTACCTCTTCCTCTGCTTATTTTTTTATGGTGCCAACATCACCTTTGTGTTCCTCAAGCACCCCCTCAGAGCTAGAGTGTGCCTTTTAAGTGGATTATTCCACTATTTGGGTGTTAGTTCCAAATTCTACATTGGCTTCTTATTTATTAGGCTCAACACTAATAGAACCCTTATTTCTTTTCCATTATACTAGCATGTACACCCTTTCATCTTGGGCCACTTTTACTTATTGTTTATTCTTCTATGTGCATTCTATCTTTACCTCCATCCTTTCCTCTTTATTGGCATTTTCTTTTTTAGCCTTTATTTGCACTATTTGTATAACACATTTTTCTTCTCTCCTTTTAATTTCTTTAACCTCGATCTGATTAATATTAGCTTGAGCTAGCCCTGAGGTCCTCAACTCCTTGCACCTCTAGTGTAAGGTGAGTGTTGCATTAATGTGGCCTTGGTCTAGGCCCATTTTTCTCCATTTATTTAATAGCTCTTCCTATTCATTTCTTGCACTAGAGGGAGTTACCTCTTTAGGTTCTTTTCCTACTTCACTCATCTTTTCCACTTACACCCTATGTGTTGCTTCTTTTTATTCTCCTCTACCTCTACCATTTGGATGAACAGTAGCCACTACCTTGGCCATTTACTCTTTTTTCTTCCTTAACTCCCACTACTATTAGGTCTTGGCCTCATCAGATCCAAGTCTCATCATCCTAGTGAAGGGTATTATTTACTAGGGCATGATTCTATGTCCTTAGGCACAATGTCAGTACCTCACTACCAATTTTCCTCTTTTAACCCCTCTTTTGATGTGTCTTCTTCCAATGTAGGGGAAGGGGCATTTTCTTTCTTTTTACCCTTTGGGCTTGCAGGGGCTTGAGAGGTGAAGTGCACACACTTTTGGTATGATTCTGACATCGAGGCTTCCCCTTCTAAATCTATCTTTAGGTTTAGCCTCTCCTCGATCTCTTTCAATGTCTCCCCCCTCTTGTTTTTAGGGAGCTTATACTTTTCTTGGGATGTGGGGGTTCCTTCTTCCCTAATTAAGACTATGGGGTCTCTTTATTTTTTAATGCTAGACCTAACACCATCATCCTTTCTTCCAAGATTTATCACATGATATAGTCTATGGATGAAGCCAAGGATTGTTACATCATATATAGTATCAATTTTTATCTAATCTAAGGCATCCTCTTTATCCTCTATCACACTTCCATCCATTCATGGGAATCTACACCCCATCCACTGGCTCTTTGTGTCCATCTCTTTGACTAGAATACCAATGTTTTATGCATTAGGGATTATACTAAGCACATACTAAAATAACTTACATAAGAAGGTGAAGGGAAGATTTAACCATCCTAACTTGTTCCCATCCTTGAATGGTAAGTAGATGATGTAGTAGTGATACATGATAGTGAAGGTTGTCATTCCAAAAATGCTCACTAGGAGCCCTTGTGGGATGTGCCACTCTAACTTGAAGGCCTCTATTATCACTCACACCACTTTACTACATGATTATTGTACTTGTAATTAAATTATGTGGGGTAAGTAAAGTCCTTATATTTCTATGTTGAGCTTTCATGGTATTTTAGGAGTACCCATAAGTTGTCTTTTCCACCATCAAGGATCCCAATCTCTTAAATGACTATCAAGATAAGGATAGAGCCTGATCTAAATTTCCCCTTCATGTTTTGGTACTCTAATTCATTCTTGGTCATTTTTATGGTTATGAAATATTCCACATTAAACTTTACCCCCTACACTATGTGATAGGCTAAGCAGAGGAATGCCTTGGACACATCAGTCCATCTCCCTTCTAAACATAGCTTTGCAATGACAAGTCATACCATTGCCATTATGATCACGTCCTCAACCTAGTGATAGAGAAAGTATATACCCCTTAAATTAATTTATAAGATTTGAGACATGATCCACCTCTTCATCATCACCCATCAGATGATGGATGTCTCTTCTTGAGTTTGGTAGTCTAGTTATTCTGTTGATTAGGCATGCATATATCTTCATGCATTTCCTTATAAAGTACATCCAGTCCTCATGTATGAATGAAAGTAATAATTAAACAAGTTCCTCTAGATTTATAAAATAAAAAAACTTATAGATTTGATTTACACTTGAAGCCTTCAGTCTATCTCTTATTGAGATGTCAAAGACTACATCACCTTCTAGGGTCTTATGCCTAGTATCCACCATCCAGTCTTATGTCAAGTATTGAAAGTGACTTGACATTTGATGGTTGTATTCCCATAATTATCACACATGTGTGAATTCGAACCAAGTTTTTCCCATTAACACTTTAGGTGGGAACTACATATACTAGTAGGATATCTTGGTTAGTGCCTCAACTTCCACTATCATAATGCTGATCATTTCCACTACCTATGACCTTGTTTTGGTGGTAGTTTCTTCTACTATTCAAACATTCTTGGGTTCAAGTCATGCATCTTTGTATCTTGATGCCTTCCACTTATTTTTTATTTTGAATCTACTAGAATTGAAGCATGATAGGTGTGGCTTGTTAAAACCCCTACTTTTGGTTTAGCACAAGTTGTCTATTTGATTTTCTTTAGCCATTAATGGTAGCCTATCATATATTTTGGTTTGCTTTCTGTATTCTAGTTTTTTTACACCACTTCACTCTTGATGAACATTCTATTCTAGTTTGTTACACCAATTTTATCACTTGATGTGCTATCCATTATGTGATAATTCACTCTCTTGGCATCATTTGACTCTGGTTCTTAGTTAGTTTCACATGACTTTGTAACCTTCTTCATTCACTTTTCACCCTATTTATTACTTGATATGTCAACCACCATTATTAATGTCATTCTCTAGACTTGATTGATGTTTTTTTTGAGAGATCATGAGATCTTCAAAAATTCCATATCTTATCCACATTAAATTCATATCTTTGTTTTACAACCACATTAAATACTTCTAACAACTTTTCAATGATGTGACATCTTTTTTTTAAATGGTCACTTCTTACTCTTCCTAGGTGGACACAAACTATTCTTGATGATCTCTTTCTATGCATCTCTTTATTTCAACCTTCACCTCTCTTATGGAAACTTGGGCACATTACCTTACATGCACGTAATTTAGCATCCTTAGTTCTAATTCTTCCATCTATGCTCCTCTTTTAGCATGTTCCTTTGTCTTCATTAATTTATCATGTGTTATATTACCTTGGCCTATCCTACTCCACACAAATTCCTTGTACTGGCCCTCTATTTCTTAGTATCTTAATCTAATTTGTGTACTTCATAGGAAGTTCATCTTCTTTCCTATATCACACTCAATTGATTTGAGTGTCTTCTTTTCTTATCTTACATCGAACCTAGTTAAACATCTTCTCATCTAGTTTTATGCCCAGCATAGTTGAGCATCTTCTCTTGCATCAACTCTCTAGTGATTCATCATTTGTAAGGGCTCTTCTTTCCATCTCACCATATACCTCTTACATAGATGTTTCTTTTTTTATTACTACTTGTCTTGGAGGCCTCACACACCCATAACATAGGTGTCTGACCTCATGCACTTATGATGCAAGTGATCAACTCACTTGATTGGATTTATGCATGGAGTGGTAAAACATAGGGATGTCTATGACCATCTCATGCTACTTATTTCCTATCTTTATAACAATAACTTAATAAATTAAAGAATCATATGGTTTGTCTTATGCCAAACCTTATTTTGATCATTTATATTCAAACCAACTATTGACCAAAGAGTTAGAGTATCCTTAGCATCAGTGGCACCCTATTTTTTGAATGGGTTCAATAGGTTACCATTGAAATGCCTTTAAATCATTTCACCAGACAATGTGCATAGTTTACATGTACTAGTTTCTAACATGTGATGGATGACATAGGGACCCATCTATCATATTTGGAGTTTTCCTAGGTGCCAAAAGTATTTATAGTCATACATCAAGACTAAGGATCCTTCAGTTAGTACTTTGCACTTGATATGATTCTCATGCCACCTCTTTTGGAATGACTTATCAACTTATTGACCCCACTTGGCCTGGGCATGCATCTTTTCCAAGTGTTCAAATTCTTCAAACCTTATGCTCAAGGATTCTTGGTCATAAAGGTGACCAATTTGTATGATGCACAAGGAAGGTAATAAAAACTTCATGGGTAGAACTGCTTCTATGCCAAACACTAGTTAAAATAGTGTAGCCTAATTTAAGGGCTTGTATGTCATGAGGTAAGCCCATAGTATTGTAGAGACATGATCATCCCAATCATTTTTACCTATATCACATATCTTTGTGAGGCATATTCTAAGTATCTTATTAAAGTCTTTAGCTATACCATTGGCTTGGGGATGATATGAGGTGGTCTTGTGGTGTACCACTATGTATTATTTTAAAAGGATGCACACCATCTCATTGATGAAATGAGTGCCCCTATCACTATTCAGAATTAACAAGCACCCATATCATTCAATGATGTTCTCTCAAATAAATCACATGAATATTTGATCTATAGAGTTTTTAGTTAGTAATACCTCAACCAACTTCATGAAATAGTTGATTACCAGAAGGATATATCTGGCTCTTATACACTGTGTTGCAAGGGTGGTTGGTCCTACAAAGTCAATAGCCCATTTATCAAATGGAACTTAGTCTAGAATAACGATGAGAGGCATCTCATCCTAATGGTATAATTTTCTAATGCACTAGCATACATCACATGTTTGCATGTATTCCTTGGCATCACTAAATAAGCTTAGCCACCATAACCCTGATTGTAGAATCTTGTGTGCCATTATGTATCTGGGGTAATTTCCTCTAGCTATCCCTTCATGTGTTTCCTAAATGATGGAGTCTCATTCATGCTCCAAAACACACTAGAGTAAGACTTCATCCCTACTCATTTTTTATAGCTCCCCTTCAATGAGCTAGAAGGTGGAGACACAAATAGTAAGCTACTTCTTATCCTTTGAGGATAGTGTTCATGGTGCTAGCCCTAAGGCTAAGAAAGTGGCAATATATATAAAGTCTTCAAGAACATGATTAACCTAGTAGAGCTATGTGTCTAGCATATCATCCTCAATTAGCACTACTACATCACTAGAGTTGATGTAGGACAAGTGGTCTAGTCCCAAATTTTCCTTTCTAGGTTTAATCGTGACTGAAAATTGAAACTCCTGAAAGAGGACAACCCGTCTACAAATGTACCCATGAAAAATAGGTATGTTCATGAGGTATTTTATCACCTCATGATTAATGAAGAAAGTGAATAGTGTTTCTAGTAGATGTTGTCTAAACTTGTACAATGTATAGACCATTTCCAACACTTTTCACTTGATGGCAGTATAATTCTACTAATCTTGCATTAGCTTTGTAATTGCAAAGGAAATGGGGTGGTCCATTTTGTTTTCACTTGGTTGTAAAAAAATAGCACTGATGGTTAAGCCTAACACATTGATGTGGATGTGAAAATGAGTCATCTAGTTAGATAATTAAAGTATTGATGCACTCACTAACTTTACCTTGAAAGTGTCAAATACCCCCTCTTATGCCTCACCCCAGTAAAATGGCCCATCCTTATGTAAGATCTCCTCTAAAGGCACAATGATTTCTGAATAGCCCCTTATGAACTTCTTATAGTAGCCACAATGGCCTAGGAAGGTTTGAACATCCTTCTATGTGGAAGGGGTCTAGAGCTAGATGATTATTGCAATATTTTCTATATTAACAAGCAATCCATCCTTGTAAATGATGTACCTAAGTAGTGTATCAAATAAGGTTGAAAAGACACACTTATTCAAATTTAATGATATCTAGAGCTATCTTCACCTTACAAACATAAGGTACAAGTTGTCATGGTGGCCCTGTATAAGACCATACATGGTCTAGTCATCTATATATACATGGAGAAACTTGTGGATGAAGTCCTTGAAATTAGTGGTCACCACTCTAGAGAATATGACTAGCACATTCTTGATCTTAAAGGGCATCAAGTTGTAAGCAAAAAAAACTCATTTAGTCATGAAGGTTATTTTGGGATTATCCTCCTTCTCTATCTACACCTGATGGTAACCTAAGAACCCATTAGTGAAAGTGTAGATTTCACAGCCTATGACCTCATCCAAGACTTCATCAGTGAATGGTGTTGGGATAGGGTCATTGACATAGGTGGCATTAAGAATATTATAATCAATTTAGATTCATATGAACCCATCCTTCTTAATGTTGATGACCATTAGACTCAACCACTCTAATTCTTCCATAAGGTAAATGACACCAAAAACCAACATTCTATTGATCTATACTTTTAACTTGGTCTAAAGATTAGGGTTCATCTAATAAGGGTGCTTCTTGACTAGTCTTGCATTGTCCACCAATTTGATGCTCATATATCCTAATTAAGGGTGGGTTCCATTCATTTCCTTGTAATTATGTGGTAAGAGATATTGAAATTACCTTAAGAGGATGATCATGTCCATGAGCTCCACCTCAAACTAGTATGTGCCGATAATGGCCATATTGGGCTCACTTTTTATGTTGATGTCTACCTAGTTGGTCTTGAGGAGTGTGTAGTAGGGTTCATTTCTCTCATGGTGGGAGTCTTAAACCTACCTTATTCCATCTATCATATCAACTTTGAGGTGCATCAGGTCTCCAACATCTAGATATTTTTCATCAATGAGGTGCATGAGCTTTTGCTTACCTACCAAGGCCCTCCAATTGTGCTCCTTCTAAGTCTCATCATCTTCTTTACTAAAGTCACTATGGAGCACCATTTATTTAAATAAAGTTAGAACTATCAATCCTTTCTCTCCAAACATATATTTTAAACATTCCTCTAAGATATCTATGTCCTCAAAAATAGCTTAATGAATGACTTATAACAACTCTAGTAGTTCAAGGTTTTGTGAAGAGAAGGAGAAAGTGTGCATAAAATTCTCCTTTAGGAAATCTTAATTTCCTATTTCTCAATACATCTCATTCATGATGTATTATGTTTATGCCCATTTCTTTATAGTTACATAGAAGGCATGCACCCATAGGCCTTATGGTGAATTTTCTCTACAGATCACCCAAGTATCTTCACAAAGTTGGATGTGCACATTTACTTTATAGTTTCCATCATAGGTGGGTATGTCTAGATCCTCATTTCTCCTACAAAATTTGGTGCACATGGTTGCCTTCACATCCCACCAAGTGGGAAAGATAGGTTTTTGTGTGGCTCACCAGTACACTATAGTACCTTTTAGTGTATACACTGACGCACCCAATCGATCAATTTCCTTTAGGATGTAAGCCCTAATATATTATGCATACCTCTCAATAGGCTATATTACTTCATACTTAGGGAGTGTTGTGAGATTTAAATTACTAAATTGGGACACTCTCTTTCCTATCTTCTTGATGTGAAGAGTTAACTTCTTCTAGGGTCACACAATTATTACCAAGCCTATACCAAACAACCCAGAACTAGCTTTACGCACTAGGTGGCATTTGTGCTTAGTGACCTCATAGGCTTATTTGATCTAAAGTTCATAAGTTATGTCTATTGTATCCAAATTTTATAACCTATCTTCCCTACTGAGTAGCTCTTATTCATTAGGATTGAGAGTCTTAGTGCCTTACACCATGATGTTATAAATGTGGTTGACCTCATCTTCAAGGTTAACACTTTCAACGTAATGTGGCCCTTGGTCACTTGAAATAGGTATCACCACCCTCTCCTTGCCATTTTTGAAGGTCATATAGAAATTTTTGAAGCATATAACCATGTTTTTTGTTAAGCACCATGAACTTCTTAAGAGTGCCAAGTAGTTGTCTTCCTCCGCTAGCTTTATGACCTTGAAGTTAGTTTAGAAATTGTCATCCTTGATGTCCACTATGGCACTCGTCAGGATCCCTATGGGTTATGCTTAGGTTTTATTCACCACAAACAACATTTGTGGTGATGATTTAAAGGGTGGCCTCCCCATTTTCTCCTAGGTGCTATTGGTTATGATATTGACCTTTGTGCCTATATTAACCAATATTTCACAATCTAACCACCCATTTGTGCTGGAATATATTAGTAATTCTTGGTCCTACTCGATGCTCTAAGTATGCCTCACTTCTTGTGTTTGTTATATATTCAGTGTTGTAATATCTATTACTTGGGGGTTGGCTTCCCATGTTATTACTTTATATGCATGCCTTAGAAATAAGTACTTTAGTAAGGGAAGTACCCATTCCATCTATAAGAGGCACAAAATCCTGGTCAAATCCTATACTTTAGCTTCCTACTAGTATTACTTTCTATGCATTATAGTGGCCTATACCTCCAAGTCTCTGGCTAATTAGAGTTCACCCTACAAGTCTTGTATCATAGTCATCACTTATTATAAGATGTCCTTTTGGCATTTAGGTTTAGGATATGGTGCTAATTTTGGATTTGGCACTGTCATGCACCTAATGTTTCTTGACTCACTATATTTCAAGCATAGGTCTTGGTTTGGCATGGTAGGTGGCTGAGTGATGAACACACTCCACATCATGGCCTACACATTTGGAGGCCCCTTAAGATTTTTTTATGGCTTGGGGTCCTATATCCTTTCTTTGTACTCATGCCACACTATATCATCTCCTTTATCCATGCTAGGTTGACCTTGTGTTAGCTTCTTGTAGAGGTTTGGGTAATATTTGACTATGTGTGGACCTCAGTAGTACCCACATGTGAGGTGTGTGGGATAGTCACACTGATAAAGCTTAGTTAACCCATACTTATAACAAAATCATGGTGGGAATCTCCCTCCACCACATTCACCTCTTTGGCCATGTGCTCCTCTTTGGTTGTCATAACCCATGTTTTTCTAGCCATATCCCTCATTCCTTTAGCCTACTTGGCCACCACCTAAAGTCTTCACTTTCCTTTCCTCTCTCTAAATATTCTAGTGTGTCTCATTAATGACTCTACATTTCACCATCACATGTGTGTAGGTATCACACATCTTGCATTAAATTGTAGTATTTACTTGACTAACATGTTATAACAAGAAATAGGGGATAGTTTTAGCAATCATGTGCTTCATGGCAAACCTCATAGTTGGGGACTATTACATTGACATTCCTACATGGGTAGTTATTTTGTTGTGCCCCTTTATCTCATAGTCATTTATCATAACCCACTGTAAGAGTCATGTGCCTATCCAATGGTAAGATTCTATAGTTAAGAAGCCATCAACACAATTTGTGCCTCTATGAAGGGACTAATCCCAGTGTTGATATTACCTACCACTTTGGCTTGGAGTATAGCTTCAAGTGCTTCATAGGGTTCTATGAAGGTCTTCATGGATAACACCCTTTTTAATGACACCAACAAGGCCTCTAATAAACCATTACATATGTTTGGAGGGGTGGATATCATAATGAAGCTTAGAGAGGAGAGATTTGAACTATGCATTATACAAGCACTTGTTATTAGATAACCCTAGACTAATCTCCTTGAGTGTTATGTTTCTCTATTTTTAAAACTCAAGAATGTCAAACTCCTTCAGAAATGTTCCCTTCAACATGTCATAGTCAACCATAACTCGGTTCAGATCAAACTTTTGATACTAGGTATGGGCATGATGTAACAAGGTTGTCATAAATTATGTTGCCTTGCACTTGAGTTGAGTCATGCCTCAAGTGCACCATTACAATTCACATTTAAGCACATGATCTATGGTATTTTCAACTCTATGATACTTAGTAGACACATGGCCATCTTGTAGTATATCTACTAAGGTGGTGGCATGGGATTTTGTATTCCCTAACCTCCTTGTGTTTATGCAAGGGGTGGTCCTCTAACACCCGGACTAATATGATTGATCATTAACCCTAATAGATTAGGGTACATCATAGAGCTTGATGGTAGGGCTCCACTCACTAGTGGTACTATACCACTTCTTATGAGCTATTGCCTAGTTAGCATGGCTAACATTCCTTACATAGGAATATTTGTGCTTATGTTTATGGCACTTAGAATAGTGCCTTCTTGGTCAACTATACCATTTATTAGCTCTTCATATAAGATAACTTGTTTAATCACAAACCCTTGGTCTAATTGAAATTTATTAGAGTAATAGGTTTAGTTACCTTTCTTTTATTCTCAAAGGGGGAATTTAGTGTATGAGCTTGCATTTTATTTTCAAAGGGGATAGGTACCTCTAGTGCATTCTCAAGCACCTTATCTGGTAGGAACATGCTGCATCCCACACCCATCTATAGAATTTGGCCACCTATTTCTTCCTCTATCTTAGTGCACTATGGTCTTTCAAAATATCCTCCATCATGCCCTTTTTGGTTACTACATGTCCTCTCAACACTTATAGGTTGTAGGTATTTAATCAGCCTTCAGATATGCTTACTATAGTTTAGCCTTCATAGCTCTTAGGTGTTAAGTTGTTACTCCTCTTCCATGACACCTTTCTTACACTCCCCCATCCTTCCCCTCATACTTTCCTGTATGTGCAAGAAATTTAAGCCTTCCATTCTCATGGTATATATTCCTTAATTTACCATGAACTTATTTAGCCTAGTGTAAAGTCCTCTGATCAATGCACCCTTGGTTCTCAAAGAAAATCATTTGATGTTTATTTTAGGCATGAAACAATTGACACTATGAACTCTAACACATAGCTATTCAAAGCACCATCCCACCACTTATCTACAACATGCATCCACACTTCATCTAGGATTTCCAACCTCTTTACATACTCTATAGTCTACTTAGGGAATTATCCATAACTTCATATAGTATCAACATATGTAGCCAACTATTTATATATGTGTTCATGTAGCTCACAGAAGAAAACTTCATACAATAGGTCATACAGATAAGTCTACACCCATTTATATGGCATATCTCCTTTTACACATGGGATGCTTCTATGGGAAGCAATCTTTAACTTTCTCTAACCAGTGCTTGAAATTCTTGAGTGATATTTAGATAATTACTCTTTTTTAATATCTTATCAATAAAAATTCAACATGTCCTAGTAATAAAACCAAAATGTTTTAGTGAAGTGTGTCATTAAATTAGGAATAGTGCTAAGTCATGTGCATAACTCTAGTTATCAGGCATTTTTGGGGTTAAACGAGTTAGGAAGAAGGGGACTAAGGTTTTTCAATTTCACATAAGGCATAAACCTTATGCACTCACCTGCAACATGATAATGAAAGGACTAGGTCTATGTTGGGCTAGTTGCATCATGGTGTAGTCAATGGTTATGTAGGGTATAGTGGTTCAAGAGATTCACTAGGTCTATAGTGTAGAGGATTAAAGGGATAGGTCTATCGTTACATGCTCAAATAGAGGGGGTCAAGACCTTATTGGTGCAAATAGGTAAGGGATTCTACATGAGGATGTTTATTCATCTTATGGTCATCATTTAGTGTTGGGTCTAGTGCAAGGGCCTCTCATGGTGGGTAAGAGGGATAAGTGGCATGAGAGTGCCACTTACTACTAGGTTTGAGTCTTAGTTTATCAACATTTTTCATAAGGAGAGAACTGCACAACTCAATAGTCTATAATGCAATAATGTATAACACTAGCAATCAATATTCATCCATTAACATCTTGTATGCATTGTAATAACTAGTAGCAACCTTCACTACTCAATCCTAATTTTACTAATGTCAGAGGCTCATAATTTATCATGGCTTACATCCAATACTTATAACTTAAGACTTAATTCCTCTATCACTCTCAAATTCACCAAAGCTTCACTATTAATGGTCTCATCTTTTTCTCTTAGAGGTTGCCTCCTTTATATAGGCACTGGTCACTCTTCATACTGACTAGATAGGCATGTGCCAAAGGAGGGGAACTTGTGATATTGTTGGCTCTATTATGCCATTAAATATAATTAGGGTCCATGTTAGGGGTAAAGCTATTGGTTAGAGATATATGCCTACTACTCCATTATTTAGATCTCCATTCTCCTTGAGCCTTAAACTACCACATGTAGGATTGGGTAGGTATGTCTCAAGAACTATGATGTTATAAAACCATTGGTTATCTAGCATAGGGACTCTAAGAGTCTATATAGTTAGAACCAAGGTGTGGAAAAGGGGTCATTTACTTCTTCCATGGGTCTCCATGTGTCAGGATTGGTCTAGCTAACATAAGATGAAGTCTTCTCAAAAAGGGGTCCCAACATGATCATGTGTCTCTCATAACCTAATAAGTTTTGCTTAAGGTTTGAAATGGATTGTTTTGAGAGATGGCTAGGTTGACTATAATTATCATGATGTTTCCAAGGATGATTAGGAGGATAGGTAGGCTACCAAGGAGGTGGATAAGGCTCACAATAAGGGCAATAGTGGTATCCTTGGTAGTGAAAAAGGTTCCTAGGACTAATGTTATCCCTTATGTTGTTGATACAGGTCAATGTAAGGATGATATAACTCATAGTGGACTTGGTATGCATAATAGTAAGGCTAATAAGGAGATTTAGGAAACACATCTCCTCCATAACAGATAATTACACATAATTAAAAAAATTAAGATCAAAGTCAATTGTTAATAAAAGATTTTCTTACCCCTAATGAATATCTTTTGATGACCATTATGGCATGAAATTTTGAATGAAAATATGGTAATAGACTGTTTGAGATTTCTTGTGATCCCTAAACTACTATAAGTGATTACTCTAACTACTTCAATCTTGGTCCCACCAAGTGTGTTACAACTATTAACACTCTAAACTGCACCCTAAGAGGAGGTTGCTAAAGCCTACCTCTAAGTTTGGGGTAACATAGGATTAGCCTAAGGCTATGGGTGAACTATGGATAGGATAAACCTATAATTTATCAGTCTAGATCCCCGAGTGTATCTATTAAGATCAAATTCACTAAACCTAATAATTTTTTAGTGTGAAAAGGGATTGATAAATGCATGAAATGAAATCTACTCTAAAGGGAGGTGATGCACCAACATGATTATCCACTCTATTTTACCTACAATAACACAATGAATAATGCATGACTAAACACAATCTCCAAAGAATTATATGCATAATTACTTCACATGAATTTTATTATAGATGGATAAAACTTGGAGGTGATGGGTGAGAGTTCTATCTTGAGACACTTCCAACCATATTACACTTCAATTATAGGCCCCAACCTTTGACACATCATATGACCTACATAAAAGAACCTTATGGCATCTAGGTGGGACAAGGACCTAAAAAAGGAGAGAAGATATACCACTTACTCATATAAAATAATAATATAATACACTAGAAACTAACATGAATAATTTTTAATATTCCATATATTAGTCCAATTGGTCTACTCAATACAAATCTAGGTAGAGTCTCCTAATACCCATTTGATGGATATATAAAATGACCTTCAAGGCTCAATATATAGAAAAATTAGAAAAGAAAGAGAGGAAAATTGGTTTGGATGAGGCATGAATAATTCATAATGATCATAATTTACTTTAGGCTACAATAACAAGTAGTCATAATAGTCCTCTCATCTCTCCATGCAATTTCTTGGCTAGTGGATGTCCTTCAATGAGTTGACATAGGGATGGAGTGATTAATTCTAGTTAAAACTTGTTTAACCTCATCCAAAATCTGGCCATGATAATTTGGTTACGTACCCCTTTCCTTCAAATTTATAAAGGTGTAAATCTGGTCCAATTTGTCCTTCATGGGTCATTAAGTAGTCCACTTCTTTTTGTGCATGCAAATATGTCTATGAAAATTTCCCTATCTTCCATTATGGAAATTAAGTATATTTTATCACACATATGAATTATTTACATGGTATAATTACCCTAAAATTACTCTTTCAACAACCCCTCACACCAACTTACATTTATTCTTGTTGACCATGTGGGCCTGTTTAGGCAATTATGCCTAGTGGCTTAGTGTTAGGTGCTTGGTGGCCATGAAACCTAAAAAAATTTAGAATAGATAAATATGAATTATTTATATCCAATTGAACATTTTATATCATGATATGTGCTTTCCCAATGGTATACATAAGCAATTTTTCCCGTGTAAGTGACTAGGTCACCATTTACTAGCTTTTTTGGACTACCTATTTGGTGTAGACCTATAGGAGTGTTTCTAGTAATTAATGTGAGAAGTTTGTGGCCTTAGAGGGTTTAATAACCCTCATACTACCTTCCATAATTATCTAAACCATTAAAATAACTCTTCACCCTATTCTCTACTTAAAACCTTTCAGAAATAGTGTTTTTGATAAGTTTATATAGCAGCTCGTATAAACCAGTACCATCGAGGGTACCTCTTGAGAGTTTAATATGGCATATAGGTTTATTTAAGACTAATTCAAGTCATTTGTGTGCAATTTTATCAAATTTTCATCCATAAATTTTATATTAGTGTTTATGTAGGGTTTTGGAGGTCTACCATATTAACGATGATTTATAAAGTCCAGGCCTCCAATCCAAAATATTTTTCCATAGATATTTATCCCATCAAACCCAAAAAATATTTTTAAGAGATCTTTATCCCATGTAGAGTGTATGGTGATATATGAGTGAAAGTTGGTAGACTTTGTTCTCTTTGCTAGGCATTATAGATAGGTTGTAGTGTTAGTGATTTCTCATAGAGATGGGTTCCCTTATACAACTCTTTTTTTCATGGATGTTGAGTTACTAGATGTCCATAACTCCTAAGATAAATAGCTTTGAATCACTATGCTTGGTGAGATACGAGCATTTGAGATGATGGTTTGAGATGGCATGTTAGGGTAGTATTATTTGAGAGGGAATTGAGACTAATTTTGACACCTTCTTGATTTCCCTATCTGAAATACTATATTCAAGGCCTAAACATCATTATACACCTCATCATTTCCTTTATTCTATTACGAAGATCTTGGTATGCCATAAAGTGGTGGTGCCTTAAGGCCTCAAGGTTAGTTTTAGGCCTAATAGGCCTAAACTAAGCCTTTAGGGATTTTATCTATCTACATATGAATATGTGGCTCTAATATCACTATAAAACCCTTCCCTATCTACTTTAAACCTTTTATTCTTTCCCTCAATTTCTCTGACCACCACCTCTTCCCTCTTTTATGTAATTTTGCCTTAAGTATCGTTATTGTCATGGCCAATATAAGTACTAAAATTAGTGTTGGAGACATATATATTCCCTCAAGTTTTCTTAAATAATGTTTTTGAGGTTGGAATAATGTGATATGATATCATTTATTGTTAACATCCCTTCTAATTTTTCCCTTTCTAACATTTTTCTTTTATACTTCTCATATCCCTACCTAGGTTTATGAGTATCCAAACATGAATGTCCCTAGTGGATTAGTTTAGTTACCTTTCTTAAGTTAAGTTTATTTTTAAGATAAAGATCCTTTTATATCCTATTTACTTCCTTATAAAATCTTTCCAACCCTTAAACAACTCCAAAACATGTATATGTCTTCAACATTTATGATTAGTCCTATATATGTTAGTTTATACCTAATAGACCTAAAGCTTGTCAAGGGCCTTGTTTATCTCATTTACCTATATAAAATTGAATAATTAATCCCTTAAAAATTAATATTTTTTATATAAAAATTCATATACTTATTTATCTCTCTATCCCTTCACCACCATGCATGGTTTTTGGCATTTCACATTCTATCTAGAAATCTTGCTTGTAGGTAGCAATTTTGCATCTTGACTATGTTCAAGTGTGGGTGTCCTTTATTTTGATATCACCTTGAAGTCATGTTGATATTGAGACATAGGTTCATAAAAATAATATAATTCTTAGGCTATTATAACCATTATGAACTTAGTTACTTCTACACAAAGTTCATAACATCCTCCTTACACTGCCTTCCTATAGGTAGCAGTTAGGTCTACCTCATGGTTATGAGTATAGGCCTCCTTATTTCTTAGTTTTTACTCATATTATTTGATTCTTAATTTTTACCTTAGTGACATATTTATTTTTTTGACACTTTATTAACACTTATACCCTCAAAACATGGTTTCTTCCTTAGCCTTCCTTTCATCCACATTTAGGCTTATAGGTGACAGTTTTAGGCTTCTTGACTGAGTTCTCATTTGAGAGATGGTTTTATGTCTCATTTCCTTGTTTGGTTCCATAATCATGTTAGTATCAATTAATTTTTATTTATAATCTCCTAAACTTCCTTTTTCTTATCACATAATCAATGTTTCTTTAAGCTTGTAGTTATAGTCTTGCTTTCATTAAAATCTTGGCTAAGTTAATTTTCTTAGGCTGGTCTGATGGTGTTAAAATTATTTAAACCTACATATATATATATATATATATATATATATATATATATATATATATCATACTCTTAAATATTTATTTCTTATTCCATAAGGATCTTCAATACCTCTCACACTTCAACTCAACAGTGGTTAACTTACTTTCTTGGTCTACCCAAATAGGCATATAGGTACCTAAATGAGCTTATCCCTTTATGTCTAAGGTGAAGGGTTGATTCCTATTGTGCCTTTGTTCATAAAGCACAAAGGATCAATCTAGAAACCAATGCCCAAGATTTAAAGGTCATGATACCTCCTTAATCTACCTATATTCTTGTATCTTTCCCTTCTCTCTCTTGTATAGACTAAGACAAAACCTAAAGTGCTATCCATGGTTGTCAAAGAGCTTAGTGGAGAAAGGGAAATAGTTTTGGACATGAAACTTCTTTGAGATACCTATCATGAACTTTGATTAAATTTCCAACCTCATTTTGTATGGATATGACC
Source organism: Torreya grandis (assembly GCA_037957365.1). Classification (NCBI taxonomy): domain Eukaryota; kingdom Viridiplantae; phylum Streptophyta; class Pinopsida; order Cupressales; family Taxaceae; genus Torreya; species Torreya grandis. The sequence goes on from JARHVA010003643.1 coordinate 45,175, forward strand.
ATATAGATCTATACAATCCTATAAAACACCTTATTTTCTTACTTCCTCAAGTTTTAAACCTTAGAATATCATTATACGATGGGAAGAGGGAAAATAGAGGTCAAATGACATTTAAAAATGGATGGTATATTTAGGGAAGTTCAAAGAATCTATTTAAACATGTGTGGGTCCTATTTGGTGAATGAATGATGGGTTTGACATTAAAAGGACCCTCTGATGCACATGAAGTATCTTTTTATGACTATAAGATGGAAATGAAACCCTTTTAAGACCCTTATAATATAATGAGACACCTAAACACCCATTTCCAAAAGTTTTATAATGTAATGTGACTAATATGAGTTATTTTAAGGGTTATTTTATGACTTGAAGGGTTTGTGAAGGATTTAAATAGGCTTAAATGAGTATATCATATAGAATGATCTTAGATGCATCTTAGACCTCATGTTATGAAATCAAAGAGGCTTGGACACACCTATATCATACTCACAAGGTCAATTATCAAGAAAATGGTAAAAATAGGCCTATATCCCATGAGAATTAAAAACCTTAAATTTTGAAAATACATTAATTTATGATAAGAAATCTTAACCTTATCAAACAATCCTTGGGCCTTTTTACAGAGCACAAAAATAACCTTGATACTCTCTTGATTATTCAAGGAACACAATTATAGCTAGTACATAACCTAAAGGCCAACGATAGTAATGACATATGATGGTATCTATAATTAATGTCTAAGACACACTCTAACACCTCTAACAAGTGTTAAAAGGTTTTCAAGGAACATTTAGTAGACTATGACAAGCTATAAACCAAATTATGAAAGCTTGGATGGTTTTCATGTGAATGTTTTTATTGTAGGGGCTGAAATTTAAATTAGGGAGCCAAATTTTCAACATATTTTCTGACTCATAGGGGGTGTCTGGCTTGTTGGTCAAGAGAACCCACTATCTCAGGTTATAAAGTGACAAGACTCATACATGACATCATGAGATGGATGACCATCTCCTTAGACAATCAACAAAATACAACACCTTATAACACTTTCAAGGAATAAAAAAATAACCTAAATCTAAAACATCACAAAAAAATAACACCTAACACCTAAGAAAACAAGACAAGACACAAAGCACCAAAGAAACAAACTATACTTGTGTTGACACACATATTCAAAACAAGGCAATAGTCTAATAGAAATAATTAACTTGAACACACCTTATTTCTCATCTAGGATCAAATGGTAAGTTTATTTGATCACTATGGTACCTTGAGGTCAAATTAACATATGATGATTGGAGTCCAATTGGGTACTACACATTGAATAAGAACTTCCACTTTCATCTAGAGATATTTACATTTTCATAGAATCTTATAAGGGAAACTAAACCTTCTTGATCCATTCCAAGGTTAATGGGTTGTCTATATGAATCCAACACCTAGTCATAGTCATTCAAAACTTTCCTATTTAGCATGAATAATCTAATTTCAACCTAACCCATAACTTCTCCTTATTTTCCATGTTCACATGCAATGATTCTTTTGATAACCCAAATGCTATCCCTCAATTCATCTATTAAATATTCTCTATCTAATTTGGTGACTTGTCAAGGCCTTTAACCTCTTTTAAATTATCCAATCATGGTTTCCACATATCACCAAGGCCCTCATGATTTAAATCTTGAGCCTCATGAGGAATACTAAAGGTCAATGTGTTTTCACTTGTCTCAAATTTTGGAATTATTTTACAAATCATTTTGACCATCTTTTCATCATCTTGACCATCCTTTCATCATCTTAAACTTTTTCCTAGTATGGATGACACTTGACAAGGTCAATAGATGAAACACCCTCAATCTTCCCCATAGGAGGTATAATTCCTAGAAGAGTCTCATGCTCATTACAAATGTCTAGGTATTATTTACAACTATCTTCATCATCTTCTTGACATCCTATGGGATCATGAGCATGCTCTAGTGTCTCACCCACTATTGGGACCTCATATTCATTAACAAATACATCTTGGAAACAAAGAATGAATCCTTCATATTTTATGAAATTAGAAGATTCAATATCAACACATACATTTTATTGAATGTTTGGAGACTCTTGACGTCTATCTTCTTATTTGGAAGCTATTAAAAGTTGGACAAATGTTTCACTCTCACACTCCTCAAGATTGTCATGGAAGAGAGTAACTACCATGTCATCAAAGAGATAATGTAAATCACCCTCTTTTTGTCCAACTTAAATTAATTCTTATTTTGTCTCATATTGTATCCAATCATATTCTTTAATTTTACCCTCTCTTGTATTATGGAAGAGT
>JARHVA010003643.1:52500-160000 GCA_037957365.1 Torreya grandis
CTTTGCATCCACATTTATGTATTTAGGTGATAGTTCTAGGCTTATTAGTTGAGTGCTCATTTGAGAGACATTTGGATGTTTAATTTATTCCTTAGGTTCCACCATCATGTTTTGCGAAATTAATTATTAATTATAACCTAATTGACTTCCTTATTATTATCACACCATCACTATTTCTCTAAGCCTACATCTACAATCCTACTTTCATTAAAATATTGGTTGAGTTCATTTTCTTGGGGTGGTCTAATGGTGTTAACCTTGTTTGATCCTATTATCTCTATCTTCCATACTCATTTATATGTCTTTATGATTCTAAAATACTTTATAATACCTCCAAAACTTTGATCTAATAGTGGCTACCTTACTTTCTCAATTTGCCCAAATAGGCCTTTAGGTGCCTAAATAAGCTTGTCCCTTTAGGGTTTTAGTGAAGGGTTGATCCTTATTAGACCCTATTTACTCCATATACCATGTTTATTTATATACCCTTATGATTCACCTTTAGTTATATCAACCTTATACACCCCATCTCAATATCCAACACTCCATTTATTTTGTCTACCTCAGTATTCCTAATGTGACTATGAGAGCTTATATTTACATAATATGTTGAGGATGAGAATGTTTTTTAGCATAAGGAAATGATAGACATGAGGTAAAAACCATATAATATGATCACAATATGGATCCAATGTATGTTTTAACTTAACTTTATGGCTCTCCATGGACACTATAAAGAAACCTTGTTCACTTGTAAAGAGATCACATAATGCATACATGACAGTCACCTTATAACATAAACTGAAGGAGTCATTTAACTTGATGTCTTATCTTAGTTCATAGGGAAGGCAAGGAAGACCTTAAGTGGAATACAAAAACATACCATATAACCTAAAACATCATCCCTTTTCATATTCATGCCTCAAAGACACTTCCATAAGAAGAACACTACTTGCAGCCTACATATGGAGAAAACTTGGATGTTTCCTTGCTCTTTAAGTCTTAGATGTGTGAAGAAATAGTGTGGAATTATGGATATAGACTGTGAATAAAACTAAAACACACATAGAAGCACCAATTTTTAAAATCATTCAGGAATGCACTATAACTATTGTGAAGTTGACCCCTACATAGATGATGAAGGATAACTTTGATTATTTATATTCTTAGCCTTTTATTCATGTATAATAGGGGATAAATATAGAAACTAATTCTTAGGATTTAAATTTCATGATACCCCTTCCTCTACCCATAGTCTTAGATCTTCCCATTCTCTCGCCTATATTAACTAAGAAAAAAAAATGAAGTGTCATCCATGGTTGTCAAAGAGCTTGGTGGAGTAACGAAAATGGTTTTGGACCTATCTTGTACATTTTGGACATGAAAATTATATAAGATACATACGATGAACTCTAATGAAATTTATAACCTCCCTTAGTAAGGACCTAATCATCTAGATCTATACAAACCTACAAAACACCTTATTTTCCTATATTTCCTAAAGTTTTAGACCTTAGAATGCTATTTGAGAATTGGGGGAGGGAATATAGAGGTAAAATGACATTTAAAAATAGATGATTTAGTTAGGAAAGTTGAAAGGATGTATTTCAACATGTGTGGGGCCCATTTGGTGAGGGAAATATGGGGTTGACCTCAAAAAGACCCTCTTATTCACATGAATCATCTTTTTATGACTATAGGATGGAAATGAGACACCTAAAAACCCCTTTACCAAAGTTTTATATTGAAATGTTACCAACATGAGGTATTTAAAGGGTTATCTGATGACTTGAAGGGTTTATGAAGGCTTGAAATAGGATTAAATGAGTATATGATAAAGAATGACCTTAGATGTATCTTATACCTCTTTTTATGACTCAAAAGAGGCTTAGATAGATGTATATCATGCTCATAAGGTCCCTTTATAAAATGGTCATATAAGCCTAAATCCCATGAGATTTATAAACCTTAAACTTTATAAACACCTTAATTTCTGCTAGGAAATCTTAACCTTATCAAATAATGGTTGGGCCATTTTTTAGACCTCAAAAAGCACCTTTAATCTCTCCTTCTTACTCAAGGACCATCATGATAGCTAGTGCATCACCTAAAGACCCAAGATAGTTATGACATATGATGATATTTGCAATTAATGTCTAATACATACTATGACACCATTAACAAGTGATAAAAGCATTTTAAGGAGAATTTAGGATACCATGACAAGCTCTAGACCATCATATGCAATATTGGAGGGATTTCATTGCAAATTTTTTGAATTTAGGGGTTGACATTTTACCTAGGGGGTCAACACTAATCTTATGTGTGCTTAAGATGAGGGATATATAGGGGTAAATGGGGATCATGAGAGATCCATGTAAATAATGTTACAATGATGAATATGTTCTTTAGATGATCATAAGGAAAATAAGATAGTGTATGGTGTGGTTTAAGTACCATGTCACATAAATAAATATACTGTTGAGCAACTGATCTAACATAGACATCCATGTAAGAAAACAAATTTACGAGATCTGATGAAGATAAGTGTTTATAAAGTACATAAATAACTACGATTAAAGAATATATTAAATGTTAAAATATTTGATAGTTTTAAATTAAAAAAGTGAATGTAATAGAAAATTTCTATAGATAGAGGAAATAAATAAATAATAATAAGTGTGCCACAAATTCTATAATGAAGTACAAATGTCAAAAATTAATTAGGTATAAATGTGAGGTATAATATTCCATAACAAAATAATGTCTTCATAAATAATGATATACTTAATAGAAAACATCATGAATAACATATAATAAGCCATGATGTAATTAAAATATAAATTTTACCATAGTCTCATTTCTCTTCACTAAGATATGTGTGAGGAATTCATATTTCATTATTTCATTGGAAAATATAGGTATTATAGATGAAGAGGGATATGTATGTGGCATATCCTATGAAGGATAATAAATGTGAGTAAATGGTGATACAATATGACTTGAAGCCTCTAATATATTATATGATAAAGGGGTTAGGTGACTATTAGTTTTAACCCATGAACAACTCTAGGTACATTGTTGAGATAGTGATGGTTTAGTTCATAGATAATCATGTAAGTGTTGTTGCAATACTCTACACCTATTTGTATGGTGTTTATCACATTGGTGATAACATAAATAGACCTCCTAGTGTTTAATTATATATTATATAAGAATATTAGGAGGAAGTATAATATTATTACAATACTTTACCTTATCCATATGAAGCTCAATGATATACTAAAAAATTTGTTGACAATGTTTACAGGCATGTGTGGTTATACTATGAAAACAACATGTCTAGGAGAAAATGACTAGAGATATATGATATCTGGATTAAGATTGGAACTAGATTCCCATTATTATGTTAATAACATCTTATGTGCATGACAATTCTTAGCTGAATGACTAACAACCTTATGAAACTCACATTATTTTCTCATCTACCCATCATGTTGGTAGAGTATCAATCTTAGGAAAAGGTAATATGCCATCACCATCAATATTAAAACTAGGATTAAGGTTTATATTAAACTCAAAAAATGTGATAGATTATCCTAATGTGGGTTAACATGATGTGGCTAAGATCTCAAAAGGTAACAAGCTTTAAGGATCATAAAATCTGGTGAACTGATATGGTCCTATCATGGCATGATCAAAAAGCATGATCTAGAGGCGATTAGTAGTGTCTAAGTAATATGTGTCCTCCATTTTTGAATTGTGAAAATAAATATAATAAAATATAATACTAGGTGAAAGATAATAATAAGGAACTACATCAATTTAACTACTAATATGAAAGGAGTGTTCTAAATAAGAATAATATCTAGTTATTTTTACATTTTTAGATTTATCAAAACTAGCTAAGGGGTCATCTAATGAATATGCATCATCATAATTAAGAGTATGAAGATAAATATTACAATAATCAATGATATTATTAATAAAATAAGCATGAATAATGGATTTTTTAGTCTTGGTTAGAGTAATGGGAATCTCATTGATTGGTTTTGGTAGAGCTTGATATTGTAAAGGAGGCAATCAAGTAAATGTGTAAATGGAGATCAATAAATTTTATTATCAAATTGATCTCCTATGGTTATTCATCATTATAATATAATAGGTTATTTAGGATATTTACCATAAGTTTGGGGTAACCATTATAGCCTCTAGTAGAGTTGATGAGTTAGTTAAATCATTGAGATTCATGAAAGGGAATGTTAGGTAAAAGTTCAATGGTGGGAATTTTGAAAACACCACATTCGTAGAATTGTTTTAAATTATAAGGGTTCATATCTCCTTAAATATTATAAATATAAACAGTTTGAGTAAATTTAACACATTTTAGTCTAATGAAGTTATAGTTCTCATGCAGTGTGTCTAAGATCAACCAAGTAAGATTTTATGTGATAACAAAATATTGAACATTGTGACTTTAAGTTGAACACTGATATAAGAACTATGATAGGAATCCAAACACATCTTAGAATAGGCATTCATCTTTAATCATAGCCTTAAAAATTAATTTGGGTAGATTTAATATTGCAATCAACATACCCAAGAGTTTTAATAAAATAAGGGAAATGACATAAATTCTAGATCCTTCATCGATCAAATCATGCTTGACTTGTATATCATCAATTTGTACACAAATAAATAATATAGGATAATTTGTTAAAAAAATATTTCATCAAGAATCATTGAATAGATGTGAAATTTGAGTTTGAGGGAAATATATATGTTTTTGTTAATGTGTATATACACTTATTTTCATTGCTGGTTAATACTAGCTTTAGACCCATAAAAAATTGTTTCATGCCCCATATGTGCAGATCAAGGGATGTTCATTTTGAATAAAATATACATTAAATGATTATGATGATGAGCATAAGTAATAATGATTTATATAAAATGAATTTGATATGGGAAATGATATAGTTATGTTATATGATCCCACTCATCATATTCAATCATAGATATGTCAAATAGAGGTGCATAATGTTGAAGTAAATCTATTAAAGAAAATGTGGAAGTACATTTAAATTGATGTTGATAAGAGGTATTTTATTGGAGCTTACATGATTTGGTTTGACAAATTATATATAATGGGGTTGAATTAGGTAATGTTTTGGGTGTCATGGTTAGGGTGATGTGTAGTCCTATAAAAAAAAAATTTTAGATAGTGAAAAAGTCAAAAAAGTAAGTGAATTTAGAGTTTTAGGTAGGCTAGAGTGAGGAGATTTTGGTGATAATTGAGGAGTAGAGTTTGTATCAATGGATATTGAATGAGCATGAAAATGTGGTGTTTGAATAGAAACATTTGAGATAGTTGATGAAGGAGTAGGTTATGTTGACAAATTTTTGGGGATCATTTTTGTATGTATAAGTTATATCAAGTGAGATGGATAATAATATTTGACATACAAAAAGTGGTGAATTTGTTATAACTATAATCTGGGTAAATGTTGATATAAGAAACTACTCTCCTGATATTTTTCATGTTGAAAACATGCACATAACTAGGATAAATAGAAGTTTTAATAATGGAATTTTTTTTATATCTATAATTTGGATAAAGGTTAATATAAGAAACAACTCTCCTCATATTTTTTATAGCCTTTTGATATTTTTTCTTGTTATTTTTTTAGATATATTATATTCTCTATATGTAACCCAGGAATATCCTTAGATTAGGTGGTGTTTCTATTAAACACTTGGAGCTTCCTATTTTACCACATAAGATGGCTCAAACAAATGAACTACCAAAAGTGCCAATAATAAAACTAAAAAAATATTGAAGAGGCTATTATAAAATATGAATATGATCATTAACATAATGAATATAATGCAAATAAAGAACATGAATAAATAGATCAATATCAAGCTAAAGTGCAAGATATTGTTATATTTCAAGAGTATATTCATCAAAATATTGATGACCTTGCTGAGATCCTGAGAACCATATTGGAAACCATAATATAAAAACATAGATGAATAACCATGTACATATATTGATCATGATATTAAAGATAAGGGGCATCCCCACATTATTGTTCCATTCCAATTGATAATGTCATTCATTCCTATATCTAATGGGGCCATGGGCTATGTGTTTACACCAATTTTTCAAAAAATAAATCATATTATTGCTACATCTTCCATGGGATTCATCAACTCTTTAAATCAATTACTAGTTTAAATGCCTATATCAACTCAAACCAGGTGTACATACCCTTTGGCGATCTTGTACAAACTATAAAAAAAATTGTAATATAAGGTAACTGACATTGAGACAAATTATATGAAATCGTCTCATGCTATTGATTCATAAGATGTGTTGAGTAATCCTCTTGCACCTATAATATCCTTCCACCCTTTTCTGATGTAATGTTTTACACCTAAGTTCATATTTTATGATGGAAAGGGTGATCCTAAACAACATCTCTAATATTTCTATGTGGCATGTCTTGATTATGCCTTAAATGATAAAATTTTGACCAAATTATTTTTAAAGATACTTAAGGACTATGATTTGTGATGGTTATATGATTTATCAATATAGTTAGTAAGAGTATTAAAACATCTAATATATTAGTTTATATCACATTTATCTATAAAAATCATTGAAAATATATCATATGCTAAAATTACAAAGATAAAAGAAGGAACCAATGAACTTATAAATGAATATGTTTTGAGATATAAAATAATGTTGGGTAAAAATACAAATCCAATGATAAATAAAGATCTTCAAGACATCTTCAAACAATGTTTTCTTGCCCCATTATAGGAGTCCACTTTTTTAAAAATGCTTAAAGATTTTGATGACTTATTTCATATTGTTTGAGATTGTGAAACAAATTTTATTTAATTGAACAAGTTTAAGTATTTATAAATCACATTAACTACATATAATACCAAATTTCATATCAAAATAAGTTACAAGGTGAAAACTACATAACCTAAAAAGTAAATAACCTTAATTATTAATGTAGTGTCATAGCAATCTAATCTACCCATCTTATTAAATGTACCTAAGAGATAATTCACACAACTACTTGAGTCTCCAACTTATTTACTTCGTAAGCTTGTCGAGTGTCACTTAATATCTCTAGCTCCACCTATAGACGCTGAGCTGAAATGAGTTGACCTCTACCCAAAAGATATGATTTTAATACATGTTGTGATTATCACTAAGGCCCTAAGCATTATAAAAATAAATTTATATATTGAATCATAATATCCAAATCCTCATTTATGACCAAGATATTACATTTGATGATCCTCCAAAGGATTCATTTCATAAGTCAAGGATTAGTATAATTAGAAAATATTTAAAAACCATTTGTAAGATCATTATATGAAATTTATAGAAGTGAAAATAGAATAAAATGCACACATCATAAATCACATTATGGGAACCCATTATGTATAATTACTTTTAATGGTACACACATAATATCTCATATGGTTTAAATAATTATTACATTTGATGATAGTGAAATAATGGAAGATGATGTAGATCTTCATTCATTATTTATTTGAGTATACCTTGATCATCAACCTATATATAGTGTTATGATAGATAATGGTTATAGTGACAATGTATGTACTATGACATTAATAATACATTTTGGATATACAAATGATGATTTATACCCTTTGACCAAAACAATTAGATCATTTGATGGGACATCACATCATGTTATTTGTGAGATTGATTTATCTTTATAGGTTGGTATAACACATTATTTTATCAAATTTGTGATTTATGTTAAAATCTTAGATGAAAAAATTATTGTGTGAAATTAGAAGAATAATATAAGAAAAATAATATTCCTTGAATTGGAAATATTTTATTCTATAAACTTAATAAAAATAACAAATTATAAGGATAAAATAAAGACATGGATAGAAATTACACCTCTGAGAAGAATTAGGGTCTAAAACTTATTATGTAGAGAGGTATGGTGACTAAAATTAGGAATATAGAATTCAATCTAAGCTTAAATAATAACACTAAAAAGAGGACATTAGAGGTTGGTGATACTATATAACCTAGGGCACTCATGTCCATTTTAATAAAGGAAATTAGGTGACAATTATAGAGATGGCAAGTGAATTTTATGAGGAGGAGAAGGAGTTATTCTTCATAAAGGTAGTGTGCATGGTTCAAGTATAAAATAAGGTTCCTATAAGTATTTGGATGGAACTACCACCATGCCCTACATTCATTTATGTCAACACCATACAAAAAGAGGCTAAACAAATGTAGAGAATGGCCCAACTCTTTGAGAAACAACCTTTTACCACTTATGAAGCCATTTTACATATTTATACCACTAATTGCAAGTCCATAGGATCCTCTGCTATGTAGAAAAATAACCCAATGAGATTCTAGGGTTTCACCTACCCTAAAAATTCACATTTAGTAGGGAAACCATTACATATGAAGTGTATCCTTCCCATCCCTTGAATTCATTGCCACCTAGATTTAGGATGATTACTTTAGGGTGAAATAAAGCATCTATCTCTAACTATGCTATCCAACTAATTGATTCACTGCCATCAAAACAAGCATCAAAGGCTAAAGATATAATGTCAAATAATCCTACAATTGAAGAGCAATAGGCTTCATGGGAGGAATCAGCTCACTCAATATAATAGTGAGTTCATCAAGAAGAAAAGAAGCACTAGGAGTAGAACCAACACTAACAAACTAAATAAGTACATCATCAAGATAATGAAGATGAGGCCAAGTATAAGGTCCATGACATAGAATTTGAATGATAATAGGTTATCAAGGAAGAAAATAAGGCACAATAAGCTTCAAATATAGTAAATTAGGCATAAGAGGTGCACCAATAAAATATGGACAAAGAATAGAAGAATAAATTGGCTATGATCACTACCATGACCAGATTAAAAGCATATAAGCAATGCCAAGATGTAGAGGCACATAAAAATAAATCCCTAAAGGATGATAGTCTCACATAGTAGCAATCTAATGAAACTATGAAGAAGAAGAAAGAAGAAGATGATGAATCCCTTTGTAAACAATAGGCTCAAGCATAGGAATAACAAGTGAGTATAACCAAGGTGTAAGATGATCTAGCATCACAAGCATTGGTGAAGGCTAAACATGAAAAGGTTGGTATGGTTCATAAATAGAAAAAGGAAGAAGAGTGTGTAAAAAATTATAAGGAAGAAGAACAAGAGAATTATAAAGCTATAGAGGAAGAACTCAATAGGAAATAAATGGAAGAATACAAGAGAAAACATGATGAAGATATTGCATAATAACTTAAGACTATAAATGATTTTAAGGCATAACAACAACAAGTACCTAAACAACAATAAACTAGGTGGGTTAGAGTAGTTAGTGAAAGAAAAAGATACATCCATGGATATAATAAGTGAAAAACAACTAGATTTACCTTTAGGAGGAGTCTAGTTATGAAACATTCCAACTGTGGTTACTCAGCATACTACCTTTTCACTTTTAATTACCACCATGCCATGACCCAATCCTTTAACTACCATGGGAATGTTGGAAGCATTCCCATTTTAGTAGGAAGCATCATTATATGTTTATATATTACCATTAAATAAGAAATTAGAGGGCATTGTAGTATTTCAATATTCCATTACATAAAAGGCCACCCCTTTGGAATAGGATATTAATAAATCTAAGGCTAAGAATATTGATTTAAAATTCCAAATGCATGAAAATATAAATATCATCTAGGATAATTGCCTTGAATTGGTCACTTGATCAATCAGGGACCAATTAATGTCTGACCAACATAGACTCAAGACAATTGTCTCTAAGTTAACAAAGGACTAGTGCACAACATAAAAACTATGTGTAGTGGGAACATTGGGTTAAGATGTTAAATCCAATCCTACCACATTAATCACTTTGATAGATTAATACCAAGGAATTATCAATTACATAACACTTCAACTCAACGTGTCACATACAACTTGATAAAATGGAAGCAACATTTAGATACCACATTAGCCTGTTCTAATGGAAAGTCCAATGCAAACTTTCCAAAGGCCACCATAACTAAATTAACCAAGGAAATTCACACTATAATTAGGGAAGATAAGGATAGATAAATCTATGAATCACTAAATTCCAAGGATAATGTGTGAAACAACCTTCTAATTGGTAGATATAACTATTGCACAGTTCCTTCATCAGCCTCCAAGATCAAATATATGTAGATAAGATAGAGTAACTAAGTACATAGATTTAGAAAAGGGTTGTGAACACCAAGGCTTCTTTAAATATAATTGATGATATAGACCTCAATAATATCATTGAATACCATGATCTATTGTTCACCCTACTACATATAATACAAGAAGTGATGCTAGATTGGGATGCATACAAAATAGATGAGTCTGTTCCAAGCTTAGTTTCATAGATTATCAATACACCTACCTACAAGCTGACTTTAGAGCTTTAGTAGATCATAATTTAACATAAGGATACTCATTAACAATCCACAGAATCTTCTAATTAATATTCATCTACATCAGTGACACCATCTTCAAGTTAAGTACTATGCATAATAAAAATATTGAATTATTTTGTATAACATTTTTTATTGGGGAAGACTTAGTAAGAAAAGTGGGTCTAGGTTGGTTGAAAAAAGATAAAGGGTATCCACCTAGTTACACCATCCTATTGAAAAACCAAAAATGGTAGTACGTTGGTATACTACTTAGTTAAATACCTGAAAGGGTGACTAAGTAGTGCACAAGAGATGAAAACCATAAATAATGCCTTCAGCGATTACTATGAATATTACTAGTCCAACCATTTATTCAACTTCTTTTAACTTGTGTATTATTAGTTATCATACAATATTATCTAAAGATGAGATAACATTTTAAGTCTAGGAAAGTGTTGGTAGAATAACATGGATTGTAAATCTACACAAGATATTTGTCTGATATTCGTGTGTTATCCACTCATTTTTTCATTGTATAGTCAAATTTGTCTTAGGATAGAATATAAATAAACTCCACTTTTGGTGCTAAGTATGAGAATAAGATTAATATTAATAAACTACAAATGTCTATATATACTTTAGTTTGTAAGAAGAAGGGGTTCCAATATTAGAATAGATCAATAGACATTATTTGTTTATGATTACCTATATGATTTATGGTTAGGTTCCTTACATGTATTCTCAAGTGTAATGTCTTGGTTACTATCTATCTAAACTATTTTGAATGCATTTTTTTAGTTTATACAACATTAATTACTTTTAAATTTCTCAATAATGCAAAATAATTAATACTTATTGTGTTTATATCATCCAAATTCCATTCTCTTTATGAAAACTATTATGTGCACATGAAGTATCTCATAGATATCCTCATCTTTAGCATGTTTTGATTATTTAATAAGCTATGATAATAGTGGTGTGATGAGTTTGGAACCTATTTTTGGAGGAAATTATACTAAGATAGCTACCAATGTAGAGAGATATTGAGAAATGTTTGGACTAAAGGATATGTAATTTTATAGAAGAAAAATAAAAAAGACTAGTTTTACCAAACAAAAGATCATTCGAGACTATATTTATGGAAAATTTATGAAATTTTATGGTGTGAGTTTCCTGAATTGCTAGCTAAATGGTTAGCACAATTGGAATATTATTGGTTTAAACCAAGGATAGAAGAAACTATAATTTGGACTAAAGAAAAGATAGACTAGGTGAAGAGATTAGAAACAAACTTGATAATATAAATAGATCATTAGGTTACTACTATAGTAGATAGATATATAATTGAGTTTATAATACATGGATACATATATTTCAAAGCTATGAAAGACTTGTTTGTTAGAGGAAATAGAGGGAATTTTTTTCAACAACTACCTATCCTAGTGAAGATGTTGGTTGTGGACAAGGTCATGATGCATACTCCATCCAATATGGAGTAGTCATTTTGGGCATATATATGTGTGTGTAACATTATAGTGAATGATGATTAGATGAGAAGGTAATGCTTAGACTTGAATCTAGAATGGAAATATGAGGGAAGAAGAGTTTGGATTTAGAACATGAGCTACAATAATAGAATAGATGGAGTAAATATAGAAATACCCAAGTAGCTATGAGTAGAGTTAAGAGTATAAGTAAAATAACGTATGAATGATTAATAATAAGTGATGAATGAGCAGGAAGAGATGAATAATGAAAGATGAATAAAGGTGATCTATTAGAATTAATGAATTGATGAAAAGTGAGAAGAAGAGATGTTCAAAGATGAAGATGAGAATAGTGTATAAATATATTATTTAGTTGATAGATTTAGTACATAGCTACAAGAACAGGTAATATCAAAATAAGGACATGACATATGAAATAAATAATCAAGACAAATTCATAGATTAGTCATAGGTTTAAGAATGGAAAGAGAAGAAATCACAAGAAAGAATCATTCACTCTAAGAGTACACATCCATATAACCCAATTTGATATATTCTAGTAAACATTTTTGACTAGAAGGATAGGTAGATAATAATTGGGAAGGTTCATTTTTAGATCAAGTGCATTGATAGGGTACTAAAATTGGAACAACATCAATTCATAAGACTTTGAATGCCATAGGGTTCATTGAAATGAAGCAGAGAAAAGAAACAAATATAGAAAAATAGAGTGCATAGACAAGCTCTCCCATTGCATAGTTAAATCATCTTATTACATAGGTAGGATCACATAGAATGCAAATTTCCACTATAGTAGATGTGAAATATATCCCCTCAACATAATTTCATAATATGGATGATTTAGGAACATTTATAAACTTGAAAACATATGATGGGTCTATGGACACTGAGAGATAATTACTAACATTTTAGATGAGATGGCAAGCTAAAGGTATTACCAATGAGGCTATAGAGAAGCGAAAATTAATAGGGGCACTGAATGGAAGAGCCCTTAAATTTATATACTATAGATATATCATTTAGGAAGATATATGGTAGGTTAAGGAATGGCTCATCAAAGAATTTAAAATCAAGAAATGTACAAGTCAAACTATTCAATACCTAAAGGAGATTAGGCATAAGTTAGGAGAATAAGTCTACGATTATGATCACATATTATTAGATGTTTTTATTAAGGTATACTATGCCCTATAAGATAAAGATAAAGTTTCATGGTTTTTCTAAGGTCTATGCTCCAAGATTAGGTTTGATATATTGCAAACATAATATGCTACTAAGGTACATGCTAGAGCTTTTGTTCTCTAGGTGGAAAAAATTAAAGACTATGGGGAAGCTCTCATAATGGGTTTTAAGATTGAAAATAAATTGAAATATTTTATGAAGAGGATGGAATAATATCATGAAATAGATAAATCTCAGGTAAATTTATGGTGTATGGAGCATGGGAAAACACATCACATAAATAATTATCCTAAGATAAAGACATAGTTATATGAAATTTGTAGAGTATTAGGGCATGCAACAATGGAGTACCATCTCCTATAATAGTACGTAAAAACCCCATAGCATTTGTATTACAATTTTTTTAAATCACACAAACATGATGAAAAGAATTATAAGGCTTTATGGGATCTCAAAGAAGATATTACAAAGAATGTATTCAACACCACTATGTAGAAAGTGTCCTCAATGAAGCAAAAGAGTATAGGCCCAGAGGTCAATAAGGGTTTCGAAAACTAAGAAAGTTCTTAATATATTACCAGTTCTCCTCAATAATAGCCTCAAAGTTTAGCTAGATGGACCCCTCCTTTTCTAGGTTGGACATCATCATCATCACAATACCAGTACTCATCCCCTTCGAATTTGATAATGATGTAGTAGTAGAAAACTAGTTAGACTCCACCAGTTACACAATAACAATTTGGGATTGGAGATAATACCCAACAACATAAGGACTAGAATATAATATATCAATAGGGAGGTTATAAAGGAGGATCTAAGGGTAGATATAGAGGGGGCTATCAATGTGGTAGAGTAAATAATTATCAACTCCCTCCTTTGCAATGTTACTTATATACAGAGTATAATCATATACAATGTAATTTCCCTTTCAATCCTTAATGATAATATTATTGTGCCTACTAAAGGGTATATATACAACATGAGATAGAAGACTATCCTATTTTCAAAATTTAGAGAAAATAAAAGGCCATTAGGAATGTTAACATGGTGAATTCATAGCCTAAGGAGGATGCATATTTGAATGTTTTTACAAGACACCATCATGCAAAGTGAGTATTGCCTCCTCTCAAAATACCTTAGGACTAGGAAATCTAGAAATAAAAACAAGATAATAACTAGATGTAGCTATAGAAAAGGGACTAATGTATGAAGTGTCATAGATGTTGAAGGATATTCAACACCAAACCACTATTGAAGGAGATGTTGTAGTAACATATACCTAAGATGGATTTGTTATTACATTGATAAATTTAATAAAACCACAAAGTATATTGGGTAACAAAGACATTTCTTAAAACATTACAAATTTTCTACACAATTTATTAGAGTGTGCACATTGACGGTAATAGAAGATAGAAAAACTTGTTTGGTATGTAAAAATAAAGAAGTCATGGGATGTAAATGTGTGAATAAAAATTAAAGTTACAAGATATCAAATTCCAAATGTTGTCTTTAATTTTTATATAATGGTTAACATCGTCCCTAAGCCTATATGGGAGGTGATTGGATGACCAATTCTAAGTTAAAGCACACTAAATCTAAGTTTAGTAGACTATGGAAGAGTTGAACCCATTGGCTAGTTAGAAGACATTGAGATCAAAGTCAAAAAATTGAGCTTGTGAGGTGACTTTGAAGTCATTGATATGAAGATAGAAATAACTCATTATCCTACAATGATTTTCAATATTTAGGCATATGATATTTAGATGACTATCAATAATTTGAAAAATTAGTTAGAGGTGCATTAGGGAGATAAGATTGTGTTCATTCCTTTACATAAAGCATAAAAACCTAAAATGATTATGTTGAACCAGACTCTCCTTATGTTTCACAAGAAACCAGATTGAAGAAATTAAATTCTAAAGAGAATCCAAAATATCTATGTGTAGCTAAGTGAAATTTCTTGTACTATCATAATAAACCACATGTGTCGTATTTACTCACTCAATAGTTAAAGACATCTGAATAATGGAAAACCAAACTAGTAGATACTTATCCATTAGAACCTTAGTTTTTCATACAAGATTGTGAATCTATGTTTACTAAATTACCTACTCACCCAAAAAATTATTTTATTTATCAAGCAAGTGATCATATGCAGGATTATGTAGATTTGAATAGAGAAGGCACCTTACCTTGGGAAATAGATTTATCTATAAGTAGAGACATGTATATTCATCTAATCAAGAAGGCTTATGATGCTCATGAACTCCAACCTATCAAAATGGTATAATGATATTAATTCACCAAATAAGTAGATATATAATAGTATATCACAATGATATGGAAATATAGTAGAAAATATGAATAATAGATAAGCCACTTCGAGGGGAAAACCTCCCAAATGCTTGAAATAAGAATTAATACTCAAAAATGATGATGAATAACCAAACCTACCTCATATATATATTCTAACAAGGCCATGTACCACTTGTAAGCTGACCTAATAAGTAAATGAATGTGTAAATAGATGTAAAATAATATGCAAAAGGGTTATAAAAGACACATGTCGACTACACATATCCATAGACACACCCACGATTAAGGGTTTAACATTCCCCTCCCCTTCAAAAAAAATTTATCCTCAATGTTGAAGTAGTATTGGATGTTGTTGCATGAATTATTCATCCTCCTAGGTAGCATCTTTAGAAGGTAAATTCTTCCATTTGATCAGATACTCAATAATCAATCTGGACCATAGTTGCTTGGTGCATGTTTGAAGGACCACTTTAGGATTAAAAATAAGCCTCCCTTACTCATCTAATTTTTGTAACTTAGTTTTAGTGGTAACTCTCTATCCAATGACCTTATTAAGGTAAGATACATAAAATAATTGATGAATATGAATAAATGGAGGAAATTCTAACTTGTAGGCCACACCACAAAATTTGTGAAAGATCTAATAAGGCCCCTAATACTTGGGAAAAAAATTATTATCCTTTTTATATAGCTTCAAGGACATTTTATTACATGGATGAAAGCAAAAAAAATACACAATCACCAATTTCAAAATGCCTCACTCATATGTTGATATGCCTATTGCTTCATGTGATTCTAGGCCAAAGCTAAATTTTCACACAAACTAACAAGGACTTCCTATTGATATTGAAGGTGTTCCTCCACTACACATACCTATGGGTGGGTCTTCAAGGGTGAATTAAGGGATGGAGGATGGTATCCATATAATTTCATAAAAGGAGACATTTTGGATTAACTATGCACTAAAGTATTATACCACCATTCAACCAATGGTAGTCACTAAACCCATTTATCATATTTATCTAACATAAAAACATGAAGGTAACCTTATAAAAACTTGTTGACTACCTTATTTTGTCCATTATATTGAGGATGATAGGATGAGATATGATCCAATTGGGTTCCCAAACATGCAAACAATTCTATGCAAAAATTACTAGTGAATATGGGATCTCGATCACTAATAATAATCTTAAGAGTACCATGCAAATTTTGAACTCTATTGGGGAAGGCATAAACTACTATATTGACCACCAATGGTTGAGATAAATTAAAAAAATGATCATAATTTGTGAATGTATCCATAAAAACCATGATAACATTTCTACCTTTAGATCATGGTAATCCATTAATGAAATCCATAGATACTTCTTCCCATTGTTGACTAGGGATGGATAAGGGATGTAAAAGACCTAGGGTTTTAATGGTTTCACCTTTATTTTATTGATAGACCATACATTTTACCACATATTTTTGTACATCCCCCTTGAGTCTTTTCCAAAAAAACCTTCTTGACTCTATGATAGGTTTTCAAAAACCCTAAGTGACCACTATGTGGAGATGCACGAAGTTATTGAAGTATTTTCTATTTAAGAAGAAAATTATGACACAAATATAATCTATCTTTGTACCATAGTGCATTCCCCTTCCATGTAAATTGTTCAATCCCATTAGAACCCTATTGTATAATTATGAATCAATGCATGGGTAATATTATCATTTTTCCATTCTACCCTTGTTTCCTTGAGCCAATCTACTTGTCAAATGATCATAACACATAACAATTCCTAAACTAGTTCATCTGGCCTAGAGAGTGTATCGACCACCACATTTTATTTTCCTTTCTTGTAGATTATTTCAAAACCAAAATGTAACATTTTTGTCACCCTTTGTTTTTGTTCTTTAGATGATAACCATTATTCCAAAAAATATTTAAGGCTATCATGATTATTCTTTCCCTGAAAGTGATGACCCAATAGATAAGGTCTCCATTATTGGAATGCATGTAGAATATCCATTATCTCTTTCTCATAAATAGGTTTGAATAGATTGTTACCCTTTAGTTGATTACTTTAAAAGGTAATGGGCCTACCCTATTTCTTGATTAATGCACTCATACCATATTTAGATGCATCACAATCAATCATAAAAGTTTTAGAAAAATATGGATTAGCCAATACTAGGGTGGTGTACAGATCCATTTTCAGTTGTTTAAATACTTTGGTAGTTATGTCAATACAATGGAAGGTGTATTTATTTAACAAATAATTGAGTGGTGTTTCAATACTAATATAGTGTTTGCAAACCTATGATAATAACCAGTTAGACCCAAAAATCCCTTTAGTTTCTTAAGTGTCTTAGGAATTTGCCACTCCATGATGGTTTGGATTTTTTTTGGATCAACTTTTACTCCCTCATGTGATACAATATGAACCAAATATTCCACTTCCCAAACTCCAAAAGCACATTTGGATGGTTTAGCATACAACTAATATTGTTCAAGAATTAAAAGTACCTCTTTCACATGATACAAGTGGTTTTCCTAATTTTTACCATTAAAAAGGATGTCATAAAAAAAAACAAGTACAAACTTCTCAAAAATTTCCTAAAAATTGTATTCATCAAACTCTGGAAGGTGGATGGTGCATTGGTGAGACCAAAAGGCATAACCATAAATTCATAATGACCTTCATGAGTATGAAAGGATTTGTTAGGAATGTCTTCCACATATATCCAAATTTGATGATATCTAGAGTGAAGATCTAATTTGGTAAAATAAAAAACACCATGTAATTCATTTGACAAATCATCAATTATAATAATAGTACACTTATCTTTGATAGTGAACTTATTGATCTCTCTATAATTTGGGCACATCCT
The DNA here is from genome assembly GCA_037957365.1 of Torreya grandis. Lineage (NCBI taxonomy): Eukaryota > Viridiplantae > Streptophyta > Pinopsida > Cupressales > Taxaceae > Torreya > Torreya grandis. The sequence goes on from JARHVA010003643.1 coordinate 70,898, forward strand.
CTAAGTTTCATCCTTATTTGGCACTATGACTAATGGAGAAGAATATTCACTTTGGCTATGGTGAATAGTACCTACCTTAAACAACTCTTTTACCATTTTTTCAATTTCACTCTTTTAGGTATAATGATATCTTTATGATCTGATGTTGGGTGTCTTACTTTTAAGAATGAGTCTAATGGCATGATCATGAGTATGACTAGGAGTAAGACCTTTTGGCATGGGTCTATAAATAGTCAAATTCTCATATAATAGTTGTTGTAACTTAGTATGGGTAGACTCTTAACTTTGTTGAACATTAATAGAAAATAACTATGCCACAAATTCTTTAGCACCTTTTTAGCATCTTTGTCATCTAATGTGAGCTATCCATTTATAGATATTTAAATCTTAATCCCCATAATTCCCTGTGATTACCTTAAAAATAAAAATGCATGAATAGTTAATGGAAATTCATCTCAATAGTACCCAATGTGGTGAGCCATTATACTCCCAAAATAATGTCACTCTTGCCCATAGAAATAGCAAACATAGGCGAATCTAGAATATAGTCCCCCATTGATAAATTAATACTATGGAATTTTCCATAACAGTTAATTGTACCACCATCTATAATCATGACTTGAAATTTTGGGGATGGGTAGATGAAATAATTCAAATGAGAAACCAACTTGATATTGATGAAATTATGTATACTACCTAAGTCAATCCATATTGTGACCTATTTCTTAATGAAACCCACCACCTTAAGAGTTAGATGAGTAGAAATACTTACAAGGGCATGGAATGAGATAGTAGGTTGAGAATATACAAACTCATCCTTGGGTCCTTAAAAACCCTCAATAGATGCCTCCTCATCTTGTTCATCCTCATCAGCCCCTTCAATATAAAATAAATTTTTTCAGCACATCGATGACCCTTTCTCCATTTTATATTAGAATCATAACACAACTCCTTGGCACATTCCTCCTCAATTTGTTGTAGTTTCAATCTAGTAGGCTGTGTCCATGATGGAGTTGAGAAGGTGTGTTCTTAACTAGTAGTGAAAGGATGACATTTGATCATCTCTTTTTCTTTTGCCAAGTGTGCCCTTAGTATAGCTTTAGATATAGTTATGGGGTTAAACATACAAACCTCAAATTTGATACCATTTTTTATTCCACTAAGAAAAAGGTCAATCAAATTTTCCTTAGTGATATCCTCCACATGTAAGGATATATTTTGAAATTGATGAATATAATCCTTCACTATTCTTATTTTTCATAGTTTGGCTAATTGGTTATAGTTGTTTTCTAAAACATTATCTTGATAATGAGACATAAGTCCATTAGAGAATATTGACCATGTAAAAGGAGCACTAGTCTTCTTCTTTTGAGCAAAAAACCAATGATACAAAATGAATGGCTCAGGTTCTAGATATAGAGATGACACAAACACCTTTTGAGAGCTATGAGTTTGGTGTAAATTTAAATATATTTTCAATTTGAGTGATCCCAGTGAGTGGATCCTTGCGATAAAACTTACACAAGTCTACTTATTGGAATATCAAATTTACCCCCGTATTGGTGGTTTTAGTATTGAGAGGAGGAGGACCAAAAGGAAAAAGTGTAGGGTTTTTGAGAGGTAAATGAGATGAAATGGTATCTAATTATGTCATGATTTGATGCAACTAATTTCTCATGACATTAATCTCCCCTTGCATTGTTGATATTTGAATTTAGACTTACACATCCTATTGCATTATGCTATGTAAATTTGACTATATTTTAGAAATCATATCAGATGGTTCAAACTCCATGTCATCCCCTAAAGGAGTTTTAGGGGTGTCTTTCCCTTTCCCTCATTTGTGGGTGTTAGGACTAGCTATACAAAGGATTGATGGTGAACCTTATTTTGACCCATTGATCCAAATTTAACCACTAATTTTTTAAAATAATTCAGCCTTAAATCAAAAATATTAAAGAATAGACCAAAACTAATTTTTTCCAAGGTTTCAAAAAAAAATCTACAAATTAATGCTGTGGAGTAAATTTATTAAAAACCATAAAATGGTGATAAATTTTGAAAAACATATCCAAATGAGCTTAAATTTTAATGGAAATGTACTTGAATAATATGTCAACTCCATTAAAATAATTGTACGAAAATTTTCACCTATTTATAAGATATATCCAAATTTCAAGATCTAGGGTTTTTGACCTGATTATCGACCAAATCAATGCTCTTATACCACTTAAAATGATATTAATTAATAAAATTAGTATATATACATTATTATATTACAATTATATTTAAATATACTAGAAAATATGAATAATAGATAAGCCACTTTGAAGGGGTAATCTCCCAAATGCTTGTAATTAAAATGATGATGAATAACCAACCATACCTCCTATATATAGTCTAAAAAGGCCATGTTCCACCCATAGGACAACCTAATAAGTAAATAAAATATTAAATAAATGTAAAATAATATGAAAAATGATTATGCAAGCCACATGTCAACTACACATGTCCCTAGACATGCCAATGGTTAAGGGCATAGCAAATGGTCTTTGCCATGGAAAGACAAATTTCTTCATACTATGTGATTGAGGATATCAATCAATTAATTCTATGCCTATAAGTTCATGTGCCTATGTTCATTCAAATATTTATTTCCTTGAATTATTCTTTGAAGGGGGTTGTAATAATATGGTGAATAATTCATAGAGAAGATCAGTTTAATTGGGATGATGCATGCAAACTTATGATTAGTAGATTTCAATTAACATAGGTAATCAAAAGAAATTGGACTTAATTTTAGGAAGTTTAGTTCCCTAAAATCCATATCCATAAATGTTCTAAGGTTTGGACTAAATAATGTGTGATACCTAAGTATTGGGATCATATCTTTCACTACACACTTGCCCCTTTACCATTATCTTGGTATATGCATCAAGAACATAGGAGGGAGACAAAACATTGGGCATAGGTGTAGAGTGAATTCATACAAAAAAAATTGTTTGAAGATGAAAATCCTATGGTTCATAATGTGCTACTCAAAATTGAACATTTTCTATGACATGGGTACACAAAGGATTTAAGTACCATGATGGAGTATACTATGTAGAAGAACATAGCTTATGATCTAAATACATCACTATAATGATATAAAGATACCAAGGAAGAATAATATTTTATGTATTCATGCCACCCAATATATAATAATGAGGAGGAAAGTGTAAATTCAAATATTTATGGTGATATTTATTTGATAGATTTGTCTAAACCTGAACATATAGTAGAATCCTTAAAGGATCTAGACATGGAACCCACTGAAGAAGAAAATATGCATAACATATAAATTCCAAAGTAGGAAGGTAAAATAATTTTTTAGTAATCTATTGCTAAATAAAATCATAATATTTATCATCAACCTATTAAAAATCATGTGGAAAACATTGGAAGTGAAGAAATTCTTAAACTAGCACATATAGGTGACTATTAGACTAAATCCAAAGTTTCAATAGTTATGAAACTCCTATAGGATTTTTAACATCTGTTTCCCAAAATTATTATAAGTTAGATGAGTATATCCTTCCATAATTTAAATACATATTGAACTAGAGGAATGTGCATGACCCATCAATAAAAGGTTGTATAAGTTGAATCCAAACATGAAGTTGAAAGTGAAGGCTAGACTAGACAGAATGCAGGAAGTAGGTATAATGTATCCTATAGAGAAGGTAGATTGGGTTAGTCCTATGGTAGTTCAACATAATAAATAAAATTATATTATAGTATGTGGTGACTATTTAATTTTTAATTACTCATGTGTGAATGATCAATTTTTTATTCTATTTATAGACAAAGTTTTGGAGTCTATCGCAGGTCATGAAGTTTACTCCTTCATAGTGGGGTTCAGTGGATATCATCAAATACAAAATATAGAATAATATAAATATAAAATGAATTTTTCCATAGAATTGGTATCTTTTTCAAACAAGGTAATTCCTTTTGGCATTAAGAATGCACCTATAGTTTTTTTTTAAATAGTGGTGACTGCATTTAAGGATTTTATTCACAACTTCCCTGAAGTATATCTAGATGATTGGGTAGTTTTATCCTTGTTTAAATATAAATTTTCCAAGATATGCCTCATGTTATAATGTTTTCAATCTCTATGCATTTCCTTAAATTTAAAAAATTGTTTATTTTTTATAATTTTTGGTGTCTTGCTAGGTCATTTGGTGTGTAGTCAAGGGATTTTAGAGAACCAGGCCAAAATCACAATCATTCTTAGTATGCCTCCACTAATAAATTCCATGGAAGTGTGACCTTTTATTGGTCACACAAGTTAATATTATAATTTTATCTAGGGATATGAAGTCACTTTGTCCCATTAGAATATTTATTGCATAAAGGTACAAAGTTTGTTTGGACTTTTGAGTGTCAAGTAACTTTTATATAATTGAATCAGATATTGGTCATTTCACCTATTCTCGTCTTTGTATATTGAAGTAAGCCCTTTCATATTCACATTAAAACTTCTAATATTGTATTTAGTTTTGTGTTTTAACAATGAGGAGATGGGAGACTAGATTACCCATATATTTTGTAAGCCAAAAGTCTTTTGATAGAAAATAATTAGACAATAATTGAAAGGGAAGTACTTGATATAGTGTTTTTACTATAGAAATTTAGAAATTATCTTATTGTGACACCATTCAAAGTTTTCATGTATCATCAATATCTACATTACCTCATCAATACTCCTATGATTAGAGGATGAATTTCAAGATGGTTGATTTTCTTTCAAGAATTTCAATTTTGCATCAACATCAAGTCAGGCAAAAAAATATTGGACTAGATCATCTTAGTCACATCATGAATGAGGAATATAAAAAAGAAATACAAGAATATTATCCTAATTCCCATCCATTTTGGGTTCTTATGATACCTAAATTTCTTGAGGCAATTACTAATTTCCTATAATAAGGAGTATTCTATATACACTACTACAAAAGAGATAAGAAATAATTTATCACCAAAGTTTTTCCATATACTATTACAAATGGGATCTTATATCGTTTGGGGAAGGATGAAGTAATTCTAGAACATGAATTCCCATATCTTTTACATGAATCACACCAAGGAATAGTAGGAGGTCATTTTGTCAAAGAATATACTACATAGAAACTATTATAGAGTGGATTATGATGGCCAAATATTTTTTAAGATAAACATAGAGTAGCACAACATTATGACATATATCAATGAATGGTAAGACACATCATAATGATGAAATTCCCTTCCATCCCTTATTATTTGAGCAACCTTTTAAAGTTGGGTATCAATTTTTCAGGACCTATCAATCCACCAAGTAAATTAATCAAAGCTTAGTATCATATCGATACAAATAATTACTTTACCAAATGGGTTGAATCTACTTTGACACATAGTTTTAGGGTGAAGGATGCAACAAATTTACTTTAAAATAATATATTCACATAGTTTAGATGCCCCATCAATCTCATCAATGATCGAGGGACACATTTCTTGAACAATACTATCAAAGTTATTAATTAATAATTCATGATTTTCCATCATAAAAGTATTTAGTATCATCCATAAGGTAATGACCAAGATGAGTCTTCTAATAAATTATTGGGAAAGATGTTGATGAATATCTCTAATGTTAATGGGTATGATTGGGAAGATTGCATTCCTACTATTATTTTAGCCTATTGAATGCACTATAAGAGGGCTACAATTTTTACTCCATTTCAGTTGGTCTATGGACTTGAAGTAGTGATGCCTATAGAATACTTGGTACCTAGTATACACATTGTAATGCTTATGATACTAGGGGATTGTAAGTATCTCACAAATAAGCTTCTTAAACTAAATAGCTTGGATGAGTGACATAGAACATCTTAGATATATGAAGTTCATAAGCAAAGCTATAAATTATGGCATGACAAGAACCTATGACATAAGGAATTTCACAAAGATTAACTAGTGATGTTATCTCAAATGTTAATTCAGAGCAATTCTAGGTAAATTATAGATCAAGTAGAAAGGGCCTTATGTTATACATGAAATATCATAACAAGGAACCATGATTTTAAGAGATTTATATGGAACTATTTTATGAAGGTGTGTGAATGGCTATATGATTAAGCCCTACCACTAGTATTCTTAATTGATCTCTTTCTACCAAATGAGTGGGTGTCAAGTACCATTGAGTAGATTAGGATTTTCCATGTATGTTTTCTTTTGTGTTTCTTTTTATGTCTATGTGTGTTTGTAGATGATCTCTTCACTAGATTTTGTAACTATGATGAGAATTATAGCATCCGATACCTATGCACAAAATAATTTAGGTACTCCATTTTTGATGTTAGTAAAATTAAAAGAAAGTAATTAACTCTAGAAAATGTATGATCAAATCACATTATCTAATATCTTAGTCATAGAGTGATCATCCCAAGTAGTTAATGCTAGATCTTAGATTATATTTATCTAATCTTCACCAAGTTAGCATCTATTCAAAATCATAAGTATGTACTCTAGTACAAATAATAAATAATATAACTGTGTATCTCAATGCATGTGCTAATGATTAACAACCTTTATTTATAGATAGGATAAGATTTTCAACATCAGCATTTGCATTGATATCAAACAGACAACTCAGTCTAGCATTTACATAGAAACCAATAAGAATGAAATATATAAAGTGATAAGGTTAAAAACCAAGAATATATTTCATTCTTGTAACTATTTTACAAGTTGAAGTTTTAGAGCCAAGCCAATTTATATTGCATAAAAATTAAAACATTTCTCATTTCCAATATTTTGATACCATAGATTATTTGCATCTGATCAGAAACCTAATGGATACTCATAAGGAAGCAATGGGTACTGATCTTGCACTTTGGAAGACCAAATATATTGATCCATATCTATTTTATTACCTTAAAGTGGAAATACTAAAACTCTTATGACCAAACAAAGTAGATGTTGTGCAACCACTTGCTCTTGTATCCCCACACCATTTCCACAGCATTGATGTTGATCACTTACTTTTGATTCCTACCTTTAGTGACTTTGTGGAGAATGTACAAATCATGCTCATTTTTATAATTATGTAAACATTTCCATTGGCCATGATACCACCTATTGATGCATCTAACTATATAAACAAGTTCATATAGTGTTTAAGAAACACTTCTCATTTATGGATTCATAGAATCCATTACATGAGTTTTTAGTTGTGATAATCTTATTATCCTTGGTGAAATAGAGGTAGAATAGGGTGATTATTTCACAAATTTAAATTATTTGGTGGTTGGGAGCCGTTGTGTCTTGATAGATAATCTTTGATTTTTAAGATAATTTATGATATTTAAAGTGAATTATGATCAAACTAAGTCCAAAGCTAAATTAATATGAATATTCAAAATGAAACTAATCTAAGGTTAATCGATAAAAAAATAGTAAAATCAAGGGTAGGGTAAAAAAGAGAGGTGTTGTTGATTTTTGTTTCAAAAATTATGACAATGTTTCAATTTCATCTGAACATGCATTTAACCAATGTGCAACATGAATTAGCATAAGCTCAAATCCTACCACACATTAGGTAAACATCTAAGGAAAGTATGAAAGGATGTAAATAAAAATTAGATTTACCTTAAGAATTGTACACCTATAAGAAAATAACATTAGCCCATATGTAAGAAGAGCAAATAAAGTGAAGTAAACCTAAGAAATTTCAACTAATCTAGCATTAGCCCAAATAAGCAACTCTGCATTAAAAGATGCACATTCAAAATTCATAATAATCATACAAATGTGAAGATAAGATTATAAAATTGAGATCAAAACCATGATAGTAATTCACACAAGAAAATATGGACAAACTTTTCAAACTTCTTTGCTTATTTTAATTTTCTCAAAAGATACAAATAATTTTTTAGATATAAAAAACTTCTCCTTTTACCATTGGTAATACCTCTTTATATAGACAATTTGTGAGGTATGCTAGTCAATTATGGCAAATTAAATTTGTACATGTGTATAGGATATCTATCTTTTTGTTTCATTCTAGAACAAATGACCTTTTCTAATATACTGACCTATAGGCAATGTACTTTATAGGCTATACATGTTTTACAAAAAGAATGTTCTATTTCAAAAATATACAATGCTGGTTACAAAAGAATATTCCTAATTCAACTAAGTTTGGGACCCTAGTATTGTTGTATCCTTCTAAATTCTTTTAATGATCTTTGTTCTATAATGTTTTTCATTGATTAGTTGTAGATCAATGACAAGTGTAGACACCTAAAACTAGCCATGGATAACCTCCAATTAAGATTTTGTTTCCTCTTAAAATGCATAATTTGGCATATAAAAACTAAAACATGATAAATGATATGAATTTGAACTATTCAAGTGCTGATTTGGGTAGGGTATGCCTAAATGGGACAATGCAATTTATGGGCCAGCTAACTTTGATAAGATCATTTCAAGTCAAAATGCCAATTTTACACTTGCATGATCTAGATTTCTCTTTCCTATCAAATCTTCTAGATAATATGTGTGCCTTCATTATTTTTTGTTGGTAATATCCTAAATGTGAATACAAATCCAACGCATCTGACAGTGACTTTTAATTCTAATCTACTCAAATTTTGGACCAATAACAAGGCATTATGATCGATTTGAGTAGTTTGTGTATAAAGTGCTTAATCATGCTTAAGAGATAATTAATCCAAATCAATGCATAACAAAAAATTCCATGGAAAATTGTTGAATATTTGTTTTTATAAATGAATATTAAATATCTAAATCATCAAGTAACCTCATTTCTTGTGTAGACACCCCTAGACCATAGAAGCCATAAATATCAAGATTCATGTCCTCCATGCCTCATAAATGTCTTCCATGATGCCATCCACGCATCTTAATTGACCCTTCTTCTAATGTCATGATGAGGATAATTAAAACCTTAATTACAAAAACTAAATTAATCCTCAATGACACATCTCAATCTCAGGATGAACTATTCAGGTTGATTCTAGACATTCTAAAAAATATATAAATAGAAGGCCTCACAACATAATTTATAAGCTATTTTGGTGCAAAGTTATTATGCTCAAATATCTTCAAGGACTTGATTATGCAAATTTATAATCACAAATTGATTCCAAGCCAAGCCAAGCTTCCATTTCCAAAGACTTCATGAGCACAAGCCGAGCAAACCACCACTATAAAGGCATTTGGAGCATCAAGGGAAGGTGAAGGAATTTTGGTGTTTTCATTCTATGAATTTTAGTTGTTTTTTTCATATTTTTTGTTAACAAAGCCCTCCATAGTGTCTAGGCCTAGAGATGTTATGTTATTAGTGTGTTTATTTCATTTTGTTTTCATTTCAAAACTAACACCATTCTAACCATCTTCTCTTGAGTCAAATTCCTAGATCACATAATGGCATGCTTGGTGGGACTAGATGAATCTCACACCTGAAGAATATCATTTTTCAACTCTAAAATATTTATTCAAGCCTTTAAAACTCTTGCAAATTGATTTTTAAACTTTATTTTGCCATTTTTGTTTGCCACAGTTTTACACAGTAACTGACATTAGAAAGTAATACTCACATTAGTTACTTATCTTAACTAACATTAGTTAGCAAAACTAACATTGGTTAGATCTTAGTTAGCCAGAGTAATTGACATTGGTGGTAATAACCAACATTTATCACTATGTTTTTCTAAAAACATAGACCTGAGAGCTACTTTTTTAAAGTTCATTGTTTCAAGCTAAAAAGAGCTTCAAAGCTAAAGGACATGCTAACAATTTTTCTATAGGACCAAGCTTGACATTTGTTCAAAACATGTTTAAGTCACCTTTTCATGTTTAAAAGTCCATTAGGAACCTTGTTTTGGTGTTTAACAAAGGACTTATGTGTTTTGGTTAAGGTTTTCAAAGTTTACAACTAAGATCAAGGGATCAAATGAACACCACCAAATATTTCATTTTGAGTTTAAAATTGAACACACTTGTCAATTATTGTTTGCAATAGTTATTTAATCAAATTTTTGTTTAGAAAAAAGAGGAGTGTTGTGTGTATGCTCTTCCATTTATCCCCTATATAGAACCCTTGGAATCAAATGCACCATTCCTATTGAAAATAGCCTATCCCAAGGCTTATAAATAAATTCATCTAAAGCACTCCCCAAAAACTCATCAAAGTTTGGGTGACCTTGAAAATAACCCTAAATTATTTCTATTTCATGCTTTCTTTATGTTTTATGCATCTTGGCTTGCGAGGGGGACTTCATCACCTCCCACAATTTTTTTATGGAAGCTTTGGCCTAGGGTTTCATCTCCTAGCATTGACTTCATTCGGATCCTTTGTAATTACACATAGGATGTAGTGGCATTTTGGACATCACACTACACTAAGTGAACATTAGGATGTAGTGGTTGAAAAAAAGACTAGACCTTTTTGCAACAAATCAAGTGATATGAACCCAAAATCCATGCTTTTCTTTTGCATTGTTTGACATGAAAGTCATTGTGAAATTGATTCCCCTAAATCATTTGGAAATTTGTTAGATCTTAGATAAATCCCCAATTTCTATGGAAATATTATTGGTGTAAGGTACACCTCAAGGTCCATGTCGTATTATTTTCATTTGAGATAGAGGGTCTAAAAACCCTACTATATAATACACATTTGCATTTGGATGAACACTTAAAATCCTCTCAAATGTTGTATATTAATGGATTCCAAAAATACTAAGCAACCTTGTTAGTTTAGGATCTAAGGGAAATTAGTTGGTTGGTTTTATCCTAGTTTAAAGTCTTGATTAGAGTCAGAACTTGGTATGAACAAATAATCCAAACCAAACATATAGCCCAAATTTTCCTTGTTCAAAGCTCATCAAAAGCTTGAGAGTCATATCATCCACTTTGGCATAGTTATGTTTCCCAATTGAGTCTAAACCTTTACCAAAGTTGTTTAAGTCATTCACTTATAATCTAATTTTAGAATTACACCTTTACAAGTTCATAGGGTTGATGTGTTAAGTGGGTTCTCCATTTGCAATAAACTTGAGGGAACTTAGGTTTAATTTGTAATTTAGGTTCAAGGCCATTTAAAGACTCATAATCATTGTCATCACTTAATATAATTAAGCCATTTTATGCTAAACACTTACACTTTGAGTCTATACACCAACACTTTTGAGTCAAGAAAGGTAGTGTTATGCTATCAAAATTGTAGGAAACCATCTTTGCCTTAGAGATTTTTTGAAACAACCCTTTTTATCACACCTTTTGGATAGTATAACATCATTATGCTACCTAAAGCATTTTGAATATTATTTCATAGACCTTATTACATAGAGTTCCAAATTTGATCCTAAATTTTTAGACCAATTCGAGTATACTTTTGTGATCTTTTGTCTAAAATAGTTATATTGTTCACTTTTGACTAGCTTGTTTGTTAAAAGAACCCAATTTTATACCATTTTTGTGACAAAATAAACTATTGTTGAAGTGCCTTTTGTTTCATACCTTATACTTAGTTGATCAAGTTCATGTCCAAGAATCAAATGCCTAGTGTTTTTATAAGTGTTTCAAATTTGTTAGATTAAAACTTTCATCTCTTTCAAAGTATATCTTTTGATGTTATTTAACCAAGAGTCCTAGAACATACCTTATTTGAGCCTAGATTTTGACACTAAGTTTAGCTAAAATACCTAGGAAATTTTAAATTCCTAGATTAGATTGATTTGAAACACTTTAACCTTAAATTTTGGCATTTTGATTTTTAGGACAATTTACTTTCTTATCTTTATGTGAACAATGAAATGTTAGATACTTCATGCTAGCTTGTTTCCTCACAAACCTTTGTATAAACTTGTTGATCCTTTTGACAATTCTAGACCAAGTTGGAACATCATATGTTCTAGACATTGTCCTTTTTAGAGTTTTTATAACTCTTTGACCTTTTATTGTAAAGCATTGATTATGGATCTCAACATGCAATCCTACACTCGTAGTGGAGTCTTGTACAATCTAGGGATTAGTAATGTAGTTACAAAGGAAGAAATGGTGCAAGACCTCTATACAGATGATATTGCTTATGAGATAAATTCTTATCCCTATTATAATACTCAATCAAGGGCACAAATCCAAGATATATTGGCTAACTATCTGGTTAACACACCACCTTAAACAAAACAAGACCAAGAGTAAACTATGTAATACCTAGCTACAATACCTGTAGTGGATGAGCCTATGCTTCAATAGTCATATTCTAATAATATGACTTCCATGTATGATCCATTTTTTTTAGTGACATTTTTTAGAGAACAAATATGAGATTTTGGTTAGAGCCATCAAGGCAAGGGCCAAGTTTCTAATAGACTTCCCCCATGAAAATTTACCAAGCCTAGTAAGAGTGCCCCACAATATCATTTATGATCAACAAGCTTATTATAAAAATCATATTGCTTTATTCCAAATAATGTACCAAGATACTAATATATCTAATCAAGGCAAAAACATCATGGAAGATCACTTTAACAAAATGTAGATAGCATATCAAACATATCTAAATCTAGCATGTGATTTCAATCAGATGAACATGGTAAGTAAGCTTCTCATTGACCTAGTTCCTTTAATAGGATTATTAATAGAGTTACCTATACAATAGAATACAAATTTTGATTCATTCATACAAACTATTTCAATAGGTAAATTGATGCCTATGCCCATTATCAAAAAATTGTCTTCATCCTCTACACTAAATAGTGAACCAAACATAGTAAATAATGTGTAAACAACATCCAATCCTTATCAAAGTGGTACTAATATAAAAATAACTATCCAAAAAAATGTGTTTGTAGTTAATCCTATGAATAGGGCATCATACCAGGGAATAAGAGTTTCTACACCCCAACCTCAACTGGTTGTTTCCTCAAGTGTACAACCTATGGGATTATGTAATCAAACAATGATCAATATCACACTTCAATGATAGAATGTGATGAATCCTACTCCTTCTCAATAATTAATGAGAAGTATTCCACAACAATAGGCACAATCTAGTGTATGAATGCAATAGAGGAGAAATACATTGCCACCTCAATTAGGGAAAAGAAATGTTCCACCTCACTAGGTAATGATGAGCATACCTCTTCAGTCATAGACTAATATGACAATCCAAGACCAAGAAATAAATAGCCAACAATGTGCCAATATTGGTCAATGATATATGTTGAAACTAAAACTTACTTTCCCTTCCTCATAGGGATTCATGCAACAATGAGGTCCCCATGTTTCTTAGGTACTTACTAGACAACCATTGGTTTAAAATGTGCCATAAATCTAGAGATAGGGTCTTGGTCCATAAGTTCCCACTCAACAACAAGGTTTGATTATTTTTAGCATGTCCATTTTTAACCATAGTAGACATAGCATAGTTATATCCCTCCATCCTAACCAAAAAATCCTCCAAATCAAACCTTTATCATCAATGCAAACCAGAATATCACACAACTAAGTGTAAAATTTCAAGTACATCCTAATCCACATGTATATTCTTGGTCCATTCCCAAACTAAGAAAATATACCCCAATAGGTAGCTCCATCATACCTTGATTAAAGTGTTCCACTTGTGACCTCCCAACCATCTATCCAAACCTATATTCTCCCTCAAACCAATATTCCATCCAATTTCCTATCCCAAGAATTATAACATATGAAGGATGAAATTACTACCATTGAAGTTGTTAAACAATCTAAATATTTCAAATTGGATGATGTATGCTTATATTTATTAAACATGGAGTATTTGTAGATACCATTTCCTCTAGGATATGAACCACTAAAATTTGATAAATACAAAGGGAAAGGTGATCCTAAGACTCATTTGACCAAATTTTATATCACATGTCAACCAGTGGCATATAGTGACATATACCTTTTGATTTTATTTTTAAGGAGCTTGGCTCGACAAGCCTTGGAGTGGTTTTTAAAGTTTCCCAAGAACTCAATAGTATATTTTGATGATCTTTCTGATAAGTTTGTGTAACACTTTTCCTATTATATCAAGCATGAGATTTTCTTAGTGGACTTAGTGCAATCAAAGAAAAAAATATATTGAGAGTTTTGCAAGTTATTTATAGTGATGGAGAGCCCTTGCAATCTATTTCACCCATAGTTTACTAGATAAACAATTAGCCACTATGTTTACCAAAAATTTGCATAGTGAGATAGCTTATCACTTAGAACTACAATGTGCACATACTTTCATGGAAATCATTAACAATGGCTTGTTGATTGAGTGAGTGCTCATCAATAAAGGAGTCATCAACCTTAATTAAGCTAATCAAAATCAAGGTACCAATCATGTAAATTACCAACATACCATCCAATCACAAGCATCACAACCATCCTAGGCTAATAACCATGAAAGACTAAAGAAATTCAACTATAATAAGAATTTTATGGGAAATGGAGTAGCCAGATCATATCATGTGAAAATGGTACAAACAACATCTAAACCACCCTTTCAACTTACTCCTACCCACCAACCTCTCCAACCAATACTGCAAGCATAACAATGAAAACCTGCACAACAAATACAATAGTCATTACCATTATAAACCCCTCCTCCTAGAAGAACCATGCCTACACATCATTTCTTTGTTGACCTAAGACAACCTATTGAGTCTAATTTTCACAAGATTGATACCACTAATATGATTAGTTGGCATATACCAAAGTATTATTTGCAAGGCATTCCTTGTCCTGATTGGTAACATGAAAATGAATTTTGTGACTATCATTGGGTCAATGGGCATAATCTATGAAAATGTATCCAAATCAAGTATTTAGTCAAGAATATGTTGGATAATGGTGCTTCCACTTCCAATAAAAATCTTGGGATCTATCAAAACCCATTTCCTTGACATAACAATCAACATCAGTAGAACAACCAAAAACAACAATAATGGCCAGTGCAATAACAAAATCAAGAGTATCAAAATCAAAGGTAAAACTAGTAAAACCAACAAAATTAGTAGTAGAACCCATAATGAAAGAATAATGGACAAAACCAAGGTTAGAATGGTAATAAATAAAAAAACTACCATCTAGTTTCACATGACTACAATAGGGTTTTAGGTCATATTGTAAGGGGTAGCATTAATACCATCTCCATTAATCCTAGACCAAGCACTAATCGGCCTAAACCATTAGTAAATAATAATATTTAGCCAAATTACATGGATAATCCTTCTTTGACCTAGGGGAGCATATAGGCAAACCAAAAAACTAGGACTTCCCCTTTTGGATCTTATAGTGATAACTCATTCTTTCCATGTAACCATATGTAAGTGCACTAGTAATTGAGACTTGTTCCATCTGATCCCATACCATTTCCAACATCGATTAGCAATAATGGTCTAATATTTAATCCTAATTATGCAATCACAACTTAAAGGTCAAATATTACTATCCTAAGCCCATAGCCATGTGCCACTTTGCCTATCATCTAATCAATTATTCAAGCTCATAAGAAACCATTCACTACTAACCAAGATAAGAAGTTTGATATTATGGAATAATTATAGAAGACACCAACATATATTTCTAACTTGGATTTTCTACAAATGTTAATAATCCATAAAAACATCTTGAATGATTTTTTGACCCAATCTACTATTTCTAATGACATATCCCTTGATAACTTTCAAGCTTTAGTTGGACACCTAACTCCAGCCCAACATGTCACATTTAATAAAAGCAATATGTCTTATTTTGGCTTGCTCCATAATAACCCATTATACATATAATTTTGTATCCTATAGCATAAAGTGAAACATGTACTTATAGACAATGGATCCCACCTAAACATAATGTCTCTAAAGCTCATCAAGCTTCTTGGGTACCGAACAGTAGATCTCTAGCCAATAACAATAACCATCAAAGTTTATGATAAATAATAAAGAGAATCATAAGGCATAATTAATTTTATAGTTATCATTAGGCCTTTAGCCCATGATACACTTTGCCATGTGCTTGATATTGAGTTATCATACAACATGCTTCTAGGCATGCATTGGTTACATGAGATTTGTGTAGTCATGTTAACACCAAATTAATGTATCAATTTTTCCCACTCAGGGATGGAAGAAAATATTCTAGGAGATTTACACCTATATGAACACTATAAGCATCTTGAGGCTAAGTTTCAATGTTATAATTATCAGTATGGTGTGAATCCAAGTTCCATGCAGGATAAAGGAAAGGCTATACTTATCAATCCTTCACTAGATAATTACATAGATCCTAATATCCTAGATTCCCTTTCCCACATGCCACATCCTGAAGCTTTTAATCATTTCACCATTTCAAATAATAAACTGAGAGAGTATGTGACCCATGATACATTTCATATTGCCAATCTTCCTTAAAATCTAAAAAACCTTTGGGTAACCTAAAGTCATCTTGCATATGCATTGGAAACAAAAGAATAAAGATAAGGGACCTATCATATTTGTACCAACATCTAGCCTAGGACATGACCCTCTTGAAGGTGATGAATCATGGTTATACAATGACAACCATGATTATTGTTATAGAAATGCAAAATATCCTATTCCCAATAGGATCATGGAGCATCATGAGTATGAAGGAAGAGGCCTCAGACCAAATCAACAAAGAACCATTGAGCCAATTTCCATGACTAAGTATGAAAGACATTATGGATTTGGATTTAAACTACCTAAGGGTGACCCCAAATACCTTATTCAAACTCCATCACTAATGACTAATGATGATGTCGATAGCAAAGTAGAGTCTAATCATAGCCTCACTTTTGATGGCCTAGCTGAAGCCAACCTATTTGATAATAATGCCATTTGTATCATTACATTGGACATTAATTGTAACCATTTGTCATTCTAGTATCCATAACTAATAGATTGGGACCAAAAAGAATCCAATCTATCAATTGATGAGTTCTAAAATGATGAGGAATTCTATGATTTCTTAGGTCTTAGAGACAATGTTCCATTGGGAGATCACAAATAAGGATTTTCAATCACATTAGATCCTATAGCCTATTTTGGAGAGCAAGTGAAAAACCTTAGCCAAAAAAATAAGTAAAAAATTGAGGTCCCAAAGTGAAAACCTCTTTGAGGTGCTTTTTGACAAGGGAAAAAGTAACGATAAAGGCTAGTCTAGTGGTGAAAACCTATTTTAGGTGCCATTAGATGGGGGTGTTCATTCTTCAAATTTAGACCAGGAGACCACCAATGATGAAATTACCTATGGATCAGAGTTCAGCTTTGAGCAACAAGTATTTATTCAAATTCTCCAAGAATTTCCAACTATTTTTTTAACATGGATAGATCTCCCATTAGGAGACTCAGATTCATTATGCCTAAGAGATGTTGAAGAGCAAGTTCTAACAGAGGACCTGTTAGGACTTGTTCCAAAGTCTTAACATTAGGTTAGATTTTTTGGTAGGTTAAATAAATAATTATTTTTAATGGGACATGCATATTTTTAATAAAGACACCCATATAAAATAATTTTACTTAGTTTTAGTTTTAGATAGTTTTTATGTTTTGATTTGATTAATTAGAACTACCTTATGGGTTGATTTCTCATAGAGAGTTGGTTATAGGATTTGTTGGTTTTATCAGTCATGGGTAAAATATATATAATCTATGTTTGTAATGTAAAAGGATTAATGGAGTAAAGGCACCCTTATGTACTTAGAATTTTAAAAATTAATAAAATACTTTTGCACTCGCACTAAGTGGGGACATGGCTCAAATTATTTGATCAAGGAGTTATTAGTGGTATCAAAGTTTGGTTTTGTCCAGCACGGTGAATTTTGGGAGCTTGGTGAATTTGAAAGATGGCAAGGTAAAGAGTTAAATTTATGAGAAATCAAATGGCATGAAATAAGGTATGCCATATCAAGCAAATATTTCATTGGTTTAAATGTAATGTCAAAAGTTTGAAAAATTATTAAATTATTTTAATTTTTCAAATATTTTTGCATTTAAGTCTGTGTATTTCTATTATACAACCATCTAGTCATTTTGGCCATTCAATCTCCATTAAATTGAATTAAAAATCCTCATTTGGCATTAAAAATGAATTTCTTAACATTTAATGTTATTGAATTCATTATTTTTTGGCAAAAATAAACTTGTATAGCCTGTTTGCATATTGAAAACCTTTGTATTTTTCATCCATGGCTGCCATTGTTGATTGCATTCATTCTCGACCCTTTTGAATTTTAAAAAAAAAAACCTTTAAATTTGGTTAAAACCCTTATTTTAAATCCTCAAAGGAAAATCTATAATTTTTTTTATTTGTATGGCCTTCCAATGCCCTTGCTGAAATTTGAAACCATTTCCAGCAAAAAACATCTTAAAAATTTGCTAAACTTAGCCAAAATCAGTTTTATACTACCTATATAGATTTATACGGCTATAAGGAGTGAAAATAGGTGCAAATAAAGGTTGAAGGAGCTGTCATGGCATCCCAGGCAAAAATGGCACAAGAATAAACTAGCAAATATTTTTTTTATGTTTCTAAAGTTTGGATATCAAAAAATTTCCTTAGATGGGTCCCACGTGAGAAGCTTAGCTGAGAAGGTTAGAAAGGGAAAAATCTTGGATTTATTTACATATATGTAATTTTTTTTATTTTCCCTCATAGACAAAATCTAGCATAAGTACAAGTTTCTACATATTATATTTTGAAAGTGCTCTTAGAGCAATTGGTTAAAGTTATTTTGTAAGAAGCTTGCAAGGAGGAGGTCAAGGGTTCAAATCCCTTATTTTTGGATTAAATCTTTTTAAAATATACTTTTTGTAAAATGAATATTCCCTTTTAATCTATTTTTTGTATGCCTTGAAAGTTGTGAAAAGTATACTTATTGTATAGTGTTGTTTTAAAAATAAAAAAAGGTGAATTAAATTTTATTTCTTTTACATTGTTGTGGTGACATAAGGGTGTAATTGGTGGAATAAGAAATTAATTTGGTGAAATAATGGTGTAATAAATTGATTTTTAGTGAGGTTAAGTGAAAAACTCATAAAAATTTCTTGTTTTTCTTTTTTTTGCTCTACATGGAGGTTAAGTGCAAAACCCCATAGAAGTAGTGTCTTGTGCAGTGAGTGTGATATTTGTTTCATCTCTTTTGCATTTTGTCACACTTTTATCTATTTCACTTTATTTTATTTCAAGATGCTAAAGATTCAAAATTTGATTTCAGATGGTGATAGATGAATAATTTCCAATTATTCTGATTGGAAACAATTGATGGAGGCTTCACTAGTTTTTAATGAGTTATGGGATATTGTCAAGAATGAAAATCCTACATTGCCAATAGAATAGGATAAATTAGATGAATTAAATTTTTTTGATTCTAAGACCTTAGCTCTTATTAAATGTTGTTTTACTTGTGATACTTATGTTCATATTGAAAATTCTCCTCATAGTTACACTGCATGGAAAACATTATCAGATTTGTATGATAAGAAACCTAAACATAAGAAGATAGATATTCATATATAGTTGTTTACTTTGTCATTAGATGAAGATGGGGATATGGGATAATATATGTCTAAATTGAAAAATATTACTATAGAGTACACTAAGGCTAGGTTTGGAAAATTATATGATGACCTCATATTCACTGCTGCTTTGAAAGGACTACCTGGGTCCTATAGGAATTTTTTTGAAATGTTGCATGTCTCTAAAAAGACAATAGGCATCACATTTGATAATTTCAATAAGTTTCTCATCCAACATTACCTCTCTCTACCCAAGAAATCCAAGAAAACTGAAGAAGCCCATGTTTTAGAGTCAAATCCAAGTTCAACTACATCTAGGTATCAAAATAATAAAGGAAACAATTATAGAAGGGGTCAAGGTTAAAGAAGAGGTAGATATCAAAATAGAGGTATGGGTTATTAAAATAATCAACAATCTAACCAATCATATGAAACAAGTGATCAAGGATGTGTTCACAACTCATATAGGGGTAGAGGTCGAGGTAGATCAGATATTTAGTGTCATATATGTGGAAAATTTGGTCACATTGCCTCACAATGTAGGATTAATTTGATAAAATTTAGATGCCATAAAAAGTGACTGAGTCTAACTTTATTCAGTATGTTGATCATGATGAGTCCATTAATGTTTCCCATGAATCTGCATTCACTACTTTGAGACACATTAATTATATTTAATATGAGGTGATAGATGAGCTCACATATGTATGGGTTTTAGACATAGGAGCAACCAAACACATGACATTTAAGAGAGATTTCTTTTAGTCTTTCAAATAAGCTTCTCTCTCTCTCTAGTCACCTTGGTAGATAATTCTATGCATACACCTCTAGGACTTGGATCTATTTGGATTCTTCTTCATAATGGGTCTATAGAATACTTGGAGGATGTTTGGTATGTTCCCACATTAAATAAACACTTACTTTATTTGGTAACTATTCAAAATAAAATTTATCAAAATATGCTTGAAAATGGGATCATTTACATCAATTCAGTGAAGGATGATTATAAAATAATATATATAGGATATGAAGATGGAAACTTGGTTATATTGCATTATAAAGTGCTTCCTCCCACTATAGAACTTGTAAAAATTATTGACACAGTTACAGGTACTATGTTTAGATAGTAGTTATGACATCTCCACTATGGACATTTGAATATCCACTCTTTAGTGGATTTGCAAAGATATGGTATGGTGAGTGGGTTGCCCACTTTTTTCAAAGATAGTATTCTTTCTGAGTCATTTTTTGGGCAAACAAAATCGGGAAAATTTTCCTAAACAGTCATCTTAGAGAGCTAACAAGTGTTTGAAGTTAGGTCATAGTGATGTATGTGAGATGAAAAAGTCATCCACTGATGGGTGTCAATATTTTGTCTTTTTTATTGATGACTTTTCTCGAATGACTTGGGTATATTTTACAAAAAACAAATCTAAAGTTTTCACTAAGTTTATTGATTGGTTACACTTAGTTGAAAAAGAAATAGGTTCACATTTGGTCACTCTTCATTTAGATAATGGAGGTGAGTATACCTCAAATGAATATTTAGATTATTGTCGAGAACATGGTATTCATCAACAATATAGTAATGCTTATACTCCACAAAAAAATGGAGTATTTGAATAGATGAACATAACTTTAGAGGGCATATCACGTGCCATGTTGCACTATAGATAGCTTGATGATAATTTTTGGGTAGAATCCATTGGTACTATAGTGTATTTGAGAAACAGGTCCCCCATAATTGCACTTTTGGGAAAAACTCCATATGAGGCATGGTATGGGTTTAAACCAAAATTTAAACACTTAAAAGTGTTTGGATGTCTTTGTTTTGCTTTGGTTCCTATTAAAAATAGAACTAAGTTGGAACCACAAAGTCAAAAATACATCTTTCTTTGTTATTCTAAATGTAAAAAGGGGTTTTGTTTACTTGCATAGGATATAGGCAAATTTATAGTGAGTCAAGATGTAATATGTGATGAGTTAGGGACTATGAACACTATAGAGATTGATTCTCAACTTGATAGATTAGAGAGGAAAAATACAAAAAAGATATAAGGGTTTGAATAAAGAGGATAACTCTTTGAATTTGTGGTATGAGATTCAAATTCCTTCACTTTCCTCTCCTTCATCTACAAGTTCATAGGTTGATGACTTAGAAATTGTTGAAAATTCTCTAAATGATGCACATGATGAGAATTATGGAGTCCCTGATTTGAATAATTTGACTAAGTATCCAAAATGTGTTCAAAGTAATTTTTATGACTTGAAATTAGATGAAGTTAGTTTAATAGGGCCAAAGAATTCTCTAAAATAGGTAAACTATGTTATGGTTGTTACTACTTCTTCCTCTACGCCATGCACTTTTGAGGAGGCATCTACTGAACATGTTTGGCAATAGGCAATGAAAAGTGAGTATGATGCCATACTTAGAAATAATACATGGGTTTTAGTTGATCCTCCTCCACATGTTAAACCCATAGGATGTAAATGGGTTTATAGGACTAAGTATAAATTAGATGGCTCCATTGATAAAAATAAGGCAAGACTTGTTGTAAAAGGATATGAGCAATAAGAAGCTATTGGATATGAGGAAACATTTTCACCAACTACCAAATGACACACGATTCATATGGTACTTGCCTTAGTAGCATAAAATGGTTGGAAAGTAAATCAATTAGATATTAAAAGTGCTTTTTTAAATGGTGATTTACAGGAAGAAGTATATATGAAACAACCTCAAGGTTTTAAACAGGTGGGTGCCAAACACAAAGTGTGTAAATTGATAAAAGCTTTGTATGGGATCAAATAGGCACCTAGGGCTTGGTATGAGAAAATGGATTCATACTTGAAATACACTAGTTTTCATCATATTGAATCTAATGATGCTCTCTATTTTTGAGTTTAGGGTATCAAAATGGTGATACTTGTTCTCTATGTTCATGACTCATTTATCACAGGTAATGATGAAAACCATAACAAGTCTGTGAAAAAGAAATTAAAAGATGGGTTTGATATGATAGATCTTAGACTTATTCACTACTATCTAGGCATAGAGGTAACACAAAAAGAGCATAGTATTTTCATTTCACAAACTAAGTATATTTTTGAGTTATTAGATAGTTTTGGCATGAGTGATTACAAACCTTCCCTCACTCGCATGGAAAGTAACTTGAAATTGTCTAAGGATGATAGCAGTGCCTTTTTTGATGGCATCACATATAGAAAATTTGTGGTAGGTTTGATATACTTGATGACTACCAGGCTTGATATTTCATTTTTAGTTGGAATTTTATCTAGGTTTATGCATGAGCCTAGAGAAATTCATTGGCATGTAGAAAATTGAGTACTTCGTTACCTTCAGGGAATGAAAATATATGGTCTTGAATACCTCCGCAACAAGAACTTCAAACTTATTGGATATTGTGATGTATATTTTGGTAGATGTGTGGATGATAGAGTGTCAACCATAGGATACACTATGAATATGGGTTCAACTGCCATTGTTTGATGTTGTAAGAAGCAAGATATAGTGGAAAATTCATTAGTAGAATTAGAGTATATTGTAGCATGGGATACTTCCAAAGAAATTGTTTATCTACATCATATTCTTAAAGATCTTCAAGTTTCTTAGTTTGCTCCTACATAGTAATACATTGATAATCAAAGTGCAATCAAGATGTCTAAGAATCTTGTGTTTCATGCCAAAACAAAACATATGGATGTCAAATACTATTATCTATGAATGCTGGTGGCAAAGAAAGCTCTTGATAAAATATATTTCCCAACTACCGATCAGACAGTTGACATCTTCACAAAACCCCTTGACATAATAAAATTTGAAAAATTTAGAAAAATGCTTGTTATGTGTCCAAAGACCTGACTTTGGATCATAGGGGGGTTTTTTAGGACTTGTTCCAAAGTCTTAACATTAGGTTAGATTTTTTGGTAAGTTAAATAAATAATTATTGTTAATGGGGCATGCATCTTTTTAATAAAGACACCCCCATAAAATAAAGTTAATTAGTTTTAGTTTTAGGTAGTTTTTATGTTTTGAGTTAATTAATTAGAACTACCTTACGGGTTGATTTCCCATAAAGAGTTGGTTATAGGATTAGTTTGTTTTACCAGTCATTAGATAAAATCTATATAATCTATATTTGAAATTTAAAAGGGTTAATGGAATAAAGTCACCCTTATGTACTTAGTTTTTTGTAAATTAATAAAATACTTGTGCACTCACACTAAGCGGGGACAAGGTTAAAAATATTTGATCAAGGAATTATTAGAACCCTGACATAATCCAATAGTTCAAGTCATTTCCTACTATCCTAGAAGATGGTTTGACCCTTCTAGTCAAAGATACCACATAGGTAAATATTAGGAAACCATCAGACTTGAAATGGATAAAATTAGGTGTATCCCTCACTAAGGAGTAATGCAACATATTTGTAGCTCTATTAAGAGAGTTTGTGAATATTTTTGCATGGGCCTATTCTGACATGCCAAGTTTAGACCCCACCTTGGTTCTTCACCACTTGTGATTAATCCTGATGCCAAACTAATAAAACAAAAGCTACATAAGATGCATCCTCACATTGATATATTAGTTAAAAAAGACTCTTAGAATTAGGATGTATCTAATCTAGTGATTACTCTAAATGGATCTCTAATATGGTACCTATTAGTAAAAAGCCTGAAGGGATCAAAATCTATATTGATTTTCAAGACATCAACAAAGCTTATCCTGAAGATGATTTTCCCTTGCCTAATATTGACATGATCATCGACTCCATAACTGGTTATGAAATGCTTTCACTCATGGATGGCTTTTCAGGATATAACCAAATGAGAATAACACCAAAAGACCAACATAAAACAACATTCACCACTCTCTAGAGAATATGTTGTTATCAATTAATGTCATTTAGCCTTAAAAATACTAGATATACATATCAAAGTGCCATGAATATTATATTCCATGATATGATGCTTGATGTTATTGAAGACTATATCGATGACATATTAGGAAAATCCAAAACCAAGGCTGACAACTAGTAGTGCTACATAAGATATTTTAAAGATTATGGGAGTATAAAGTTAGACTAAATAAGAAATGTGTATTTGGTATAACTTCAAACAAATTACTTGGCTTCATTATGTCTCGTAGAGGTATTATAGTTGATCTGACTAAAGTCCATGCTGTAACTAAGATGCCACCACCAACCAATTTGAAGTAACTTCATATTTTACAGGGTAAGATCTAGTCAATTTGATGCTTCATCTCTTAGTTAGAAAGACAAGTGTCATCCATTTACACACCTTTTAAAGAAGGGAGTTACATTTCACTAGGATGATCACTACCAAATAATGATTCAACAACTCAAAGACTATCTTGTTAATCTACTTATTTTTTTACCTCATATGCCAAGAAGGCCATTCTTGTTATACATATCAGCTATCGATCATGCCATAGGGGTACTCTTGGCTCAACATGATGATAATTGAAAGGACCACATTGTATACTACCTATGTTGTACTTTGGTTACATATGAACATAACTATGCACCTATTGAAAAAGCTTGTCTGGCCATAGATTTCGTAGCTTAGAAACTATGCCATTACATGTTGAATAATAAGACCATGGTCATTTCAAAATTAGATCCACTCAAGTATCTACTATCTAAAATAGATTTATAAGGAATAATGGCTAATTGGATCATGCTTCTTAGTGAGTTTGACATGAGTATGTCAATCAGAAGACAATCAAGGGACAAGTTCTTCCAGATCAACTTGTTGAAGCACCTCTTATAGACACACAACCACTCATGTTTCAATTATGTGATGAATCCATAATGATCATCATTGACACACCTCTTGAGGATCAGCCTTGGAATCTATATTTTGATGGTTCATTTATTACACATAGATTGTGGGTAGGCCTATTATTTATTACACCATAAGGGTATCTAATCCGTAAATCATTTAGAATCAATTTTCCTTATACAAACAACATGGTTGAGTATGAAGCACTTGTTTCAAGAAATTGACAATTAGTGCATTGGAGTATATCTCTCTCCAAGTTTATGGTGATTTTTAGTTAATAATCAATTAGGTTACAGATCATTTTTAGACCAAAGATGACAAGATGGTTGCATATAAAGCCATGGTTGACACTCTTAAGCAACAAATTGCCAATAATCAGTTTGAGAACATATCAAGGGCTAGTAATAGAACTCCAGATGCCATGGCTAATATTGGCTCTCTAATTTGAAAAATAGATAAAGTTAGAGATTATCAATTCTTCATCAATAATTTGCTAGCACTAGCTCATGAACCTTCAACTGTTGTAATGATTTGTGATATTTTTGGTCCTAATTCTATTTGGTTCTTAGAACTTTACAACTACCTTCATGACCAATTTATGCCATCTAACCTATCTCAAAAACAAACTAAAGCCTTCATTTATCTTTCCACTCATTATACTTTACTTGGATCTAGCCTTTGCTATCACAATTTTAATGGAACTTTGCTTCATTGTTTAAACTCGATAGAGTTTACACTAGTGTTAAGAGAAGTTCATGAAGGAGTATGTGGTGTTCATTCTAGTGGGGTAGTCCTATCCAAAAATATCTTACATGCTAGTTATTATTGGCCACTACATATGTAAATAAGTGTGATAAACGTCAATGGCATGCTAATCTTATTCATGCCCTAACAAAAACTTTGAAACTGATATTTACACCATGACCATTTTCTACATGGGGACTTGACCTCATTGGGAATATTAACCCCACTTCATTTAATGGCCATAAAGATATCCTTACCACCATCGAGCATTTCACTAAGTGGGTTAAAGCTATACCCCTCGCTTACATGACTGC
The DNA here is from genome assembly GCA_037957365.1 of Torreya grandis. Taxonomy (NCBI): domain Eukaryota; kingdom Viridiplantae; phylum Streptophyta; class Pinopsida; order Cupressales; family Taxaceae; genus Torreya; species Torreya grandis. The sequence goes on from JARHVA010003643.1 coordinate 97,389, forward strand.
AAAGCAAATTTCTAAATTCATAGTCAACCACCTCATTTGCTACTATGATATCCCCTCTGACATTATATCTGATAATAGAAGATCATTCAATAACAAGGATGTAGAAAAACTATGTACTAAATATAACATCACACAACATTTTTCTAAAACATATTACCCTCAAGGTAATGGCCAAGTTGAGGCCTCCAATAAAACCATTTTCAAAATTCTCAAAAAGATTGTCAATGATGTTAGTCATGATTAACACCTCTAGATATTCCCTGCCCTTTGGGAATACTATAAAAATTATCTTACTCCCATAAGAGCCACTCCATACTTCTCATTAAGGTCAAATTTCATTCACTATGCATCTCTTTCAAGCATGTCCTAGATGATTATGGCTATCGAGTAGCTTACCTACAAGAGCTAGACCTACTTGATGAGAAATACATAGTTGTGCTCAACAATCTTCAAGCATATTAGAACTGACTCAAAGACCAGTATAATTTGCATGTTAAGTATAGAATATTTAAACTTGGTGATCTTGTTCTTATATAAAACCAAAATAATACCATGGCTAAGAAGAAGCATAAAGGGAAATTCAATCCAAACTAGATAGGGCCTTTCATCATTACCATAGATTATGGATCAATAGCATACAGGCTTACCACACCAGATGGAGATGAACTTCCATAGCCAATGAATATCATTCATCTCAATAAATACTATGTTTGAGTACTAAGGTGTATTATCTATAAGGACCATTTTATTTATGCCATTTTGACACTATTATTCTTTGTAAAAATACCATTCTTATCCATCCTCTTCACCATATCCACTTTCTCCTTCTATTCTATCAACCCAATGTCTTCTAAAGCCTTACCCATTTGACCTTGGTTTTAACCATTAATTATGCATTTTATCATAAAGTTATTTAATTAGTTTCATTAGTTAGTTCAAATACTTCAAAAAAGAGCATATTTTGGGATAGTGAGATAGAAGTTTTGATAGTTGCATCCTTTGTTTGTTATTCCTTTCTTACCACCAGTCTTACTACTAATTATAACCACCTTTGGGAAAATTATTACCATTACTCTATGTTTTTATGTCCTAGTTATAACCACCTATGAAGAAACTAGGGGCAACACTAAGCCTTGATTTACCAACTTGCAACTTCATATGCCATGCAATGCTTTTTTTACCAACTATGCCTATTTTTTTTGAATTGACTGCTAAACTAGTCAAGTTCCTCTACTGTAAGGGTAGAATTATAGTGATGTAAGGTCCTACTCTGGGACTATGTAGGTAGCACTTGATACTTATTGAGGTCATCTCAATCACCCTTTTCCCCATGCTTTCACCATTTTATGAGAAACCTAATCCACACTCTCGCTATTTTGTGAGCACCATCAGCTATGCTCTCATCATTTTTCAAGCAACTTAAGACATGTTTTCATGATTTAATGAGGAACCTAAGTTTGAATGCTATCATTGTTTTGAGAGATTTAACCATTTATTGTCTCATCATTCTTGACTGAGTCGAGACATTCCAAAAAGATTTCAAAATCGTTAGAAAAGAATAAAAACAGTGACCACTTCTTTGCCTTAAAGATTTTGGGAACCCTTACTAAGTTATAAGCAAATCACTAGTCATTTAGTTTCCCCATCCTTTTTATCCTTTTTCTCTCACAAACTAGCCATTTTTCAAGACCATTCCTATTCTTCTATCACATCCATTCTATTTATTTTCCTTAGTTATCACATTCTTCCCATTCCTTGGGAGAACTCCATTTGGCCTAAATTTTTTCATTGGATATTACATCCATAGAACTATGTAGGCAATTCTACTTGCCTAGTGCATATGGAGATAGCTCAACCACACCTTCCTTTTCTTTTATTCCCCCATTTTGTTCATTTGTAAAGTTGTCACATATTTTCTAAGGGCAATGTTTGTAGGGTTTCTGTTTCATTATTTGTTTGTTTTTATTTTTTTGTCTACCTATTTGTTTGCTTTCAGCATTGTTGCCTTGATTTAGTTTATATATGTTCATTAGGTGATTCCTTTCCCAAACTTATACTTTAATCCATCCATATTCATATGTTTACATTATCATCATGATTTATATCATAGGTGTATTTTTTTATATAGAGTATTGGATTATGAGAGTCAAACCTCATACATATTTTGGCTAAGTCCTCATGATGTTATACCATGATGCCTACTAACACATGATATAATAAACCTTAGCTTTAAGAAGTCTATTTAGTAATGGTGGCATCTATTCGACACTAACATCTTGATTCAATCCTAATCATATCCCAAATAGAGTAATTAACCAAGAAATAATTTTAATTTTTATTAGTTCAGATGAGCATCTCCCTACTAGTAGGTTATTCCAATTCATCATTACCCTCTATGTTAAGTTATCATCATCTTCAGCCAAGTTTATCATGTTTTCCATAATCAGGGTCCAATGATTATAACTACCTTTGGGTAGACCATTATACATCATCCCACCTGCATTTCTCAATGATTATAACTACCTTTGGGAAAATCATTATGTTGTTACCACTTTACTTTTTCTACCTATATAGGGACATTATGTTATCTTGTTTGTTTGTCTTAACTAGGGAAGTTCCGCCTTGTAAATGATTATAACCACCTTAAGGCAAATATTTGTGTTATCATACCACGTTGCTACTATCAGGGTACAATGCTTATAACTGCCTTTGGGAAAACCATTGTACACCATCTAACTTACATTCTCAATGATTTTGACTACTTTTTCAATATCATTATGTTTCCACCCCATCATCTTTCCTTTATTTGGTCCTTTCATTTCACTTATTTCTTTTCTAAGGATGATTTGATGACCTGCTTGTGCCAATCATTCCCTTAAGGGGGCATCATAAAGTTAGTTTATCATTATTATAGTTGTAGGCATACATGACCTTTTCATTTTTGATAAGATGTTACTATGATTATCACTTGAAATACCTTCCCAAATAGGAGAAAACTATAGACACCTAAAATTGGCCACCAATAACCTCCAATCAGGATTTTGGCTAATTTCTACTTAAAATGCACAATTGGGCATAAAACACTAAAACATGTTTTTTTTGAGGTGAAACTAACATATTCAAGTGCCAATTTTGGCCAAGATATCCCTCAATAGATAAATGCAATATATGGGCTAGCTAACTTTGATTAGATCGTTTAAAATCAAAATGCCAATTGTGCACCTGCATACATTGGATTGCTCTTTCCTATCAAATCTTCTATACAAGGTATGTGCCTTCATTATTTATTAATGGTAACATCCTAAATGTGAATATTGATCCAATGAATCTAACAGTGACTTCCAATTCCAATCTAGTAAAATTTTGGACCAATAATAAGGTATTCTGATTAATTTAAGTAATTTGTGCATAAAGTGCTTAATCATGCTCCAAAGATAACTAACCCAAATCAAGGCATAATCAAATATTCCATGGAAACTTTTTGACTACTTGTTTTTATAAATTAATATTGAATATTTGCATCATCAAGTGACCTTATTTCTTGGGAAGACATCCCTAGGCTATAAATGCCACAAATATCAAGATTCATGCCCTCTATGCCTCATCAATGCCTTACATGATTCCCTCCATGCCTCTTCCACTTATTCTAATGTCATGATTAGGATAATTAAAAACATAATTTCAAAAATTTAATTAATCTCAACCACACATCTCAATCTTAGGATGGACGGTTCAGGTTGATTCTAGACATTCTTAAAAATATATAAATAGGAGGCATCACAACATCATTTCTAAGCTATGTTGGTGCAAAGTTATTATGATCAAATATCTTTAAGGACTTGATTATAAAGATTTATAATTATAAATTTATTCCAAGCCTATCCAAGCTACAAGCCAAAGGTGCCAAGGAGAGATGGAGGTATCCAAGCTTCAATTGCCAAGGACTTCATGAGAAAAAGTTGAGCAAACCACCACTACAAAGATATTTGAAGCATCCAAGGAAGGAGAAGGAATTCTTGTGTTTCCATTCTTTGATTTTTAGTTGTGTTTGTCATTTTATTTTGTTAACTAAGCTCTCCCTAGTGTCTAGGCCTAGAGCTGTGATGTTATTAGTGTGTTTATTTCAATTTTTTTTCATTTTGAAACTAACACCATACTAGCCATCCTCTCTTGAGTCAAATTCTTAAATCACAACTAGTTTCATGAAAAATTCCTTTTCTTGATCCTATATACCTTTGAGATCTCTTTTATCCCTTTCCAAAGCTTATTTTATGCCCCTAACATCTCCTATATTTTCTTTTGAAGATAAAATAAGGCCCATGATCTTCTTGTTATTAGCCCCTATTTTCTATTGTCCTTGACTCCTCACTTCTACCATGAATTGAGTAATTCTATGATTGAAATCCCCATTAGTGATAAGGCATAAATGACTAAGTGAGGTGGGATATTTGATTAATTTTTCCAACATGTGTAGAATTTTATCTTCCTTCTTTTTGAGGTCCTTAGAAATGTCCTCCATCTTCTTCAACCATCTCCTCAAGGATTTGATATTTTCCACCAATATAACCATAGCCATATTTAAATAGACTCAGCTGATTATTTGTAATTCAAGGAAATGATTCTTTGTCAAGGTTTTGGTCAAGTCTTTTACTTGATAACTTCAATCCTACCATTAGCCAACTTGGCCTGTAGCAATGGAATTTTTCTTACTCATTGCCTCTTATTTGGTTCTGATTTACTTTAAAGAATTATATAATTCAATCATGGTGTTCTTAAATAAATTGAATTTATCTTCTTGGATTGACAAGATGGAAATATATTCTAAATGATTTTGTGGTTGTATCATGCATTTCATAATATTCTATAATTTGATAAGATTGTGCTTGAGGTATTTTCAATGGGTCTTCTTTAAAGATAGGGACCTCTCCAGGCCTCTATATTTCCATAGGATTCAAATCAATGAATGGTTCCTCTTTTTGAAAGGTGAATTGATCTCCTAAAATTATGGCTTTATTTTTTTTCAATATTTCCAAGATAATGGTCTTTGGATTAAATTTAACCACCATTGATGATTAAGTCTCTTTTCAACCTAGGGTTTCTATTTATTCTTCACTTAAAGCACTTAGGGTAGCAATTATTTTCTCTTCTTCTTTTTGTATAGAAACAATCCACGACTTAAGATCTTTAGACTTTGTTATTACCCAATGATGTTGTAAAGTAGGGACTTTTTGAAATTTACCATAGTGGTCCTGAATTTGTTCAAATTGCTCACTAGTGGTTTGCATTTTAGTTTTGGATAGAATTCTTGTTGTACAGATGCTAATTTAACTCTCTTAGGCTTGTTTATGATCAATATAGGGTTGAATTAGGGATTTATTGTGTATTAGGGATATTTTTAAGGTATTTTTAGTGATTTAATGGAAACATATAATTAAATAAGAAGCTTTATGGCATCCCTATGGCATTTTTACATTAATTTTCTCATTAATATTTAAAAAGTGACCATTGTCTTTTGAAAATTACACTTCGAACTCACACCAATAGATCATCTTTGCATAAATCAACATCGACCATAGATCTCAATCTAATAACTCAAATTTTATTGTCCTCTTATTACATTTCCCATGGTTATGACACTTGTCACTTTTATATTCGCTTTGAGCTTTGTTAAAATGTTAACATTGATCTCACATAATTGATCTCATTTTCATGGATCAATCAAGCTTTATCAATCTTCATTTTCTTGATTTGCTTAGTTATGAATCCTACTCCATTGAATGTTAATCATAATGTGTATGCTCATCCATGTACCCTATATCTTTTAAATATGATCCAACTTTAATTTGTGGCATGTGGTTGTGCCACTTATCATCTCCATGGTTATTTATAGGATTTTTGACTTTTTAATGTTTGTTATGCACTTTTTAAACATATTCACTCAAGAAAACATGATCTATTAGATCTTGATCCACAAGGTTCAATTCCATTGGTTTATAAGTGTTCTTTATCCATGAGTGTGACACTTGTCACCCTCTCACTTGTCTTGGGGATCGATTGAAGTCTTGACTCAATGTACACCATTATACCAATCTTGCCTAAGAAAAAATGTACCATTGATCTTTGAAAGATCTTTAAACTTTAGCTTAGGATCAGGAATTGATTTTTCAACTTTTAATCTCTCACTATTGTATCTTAAACACTTGAGCAAACATAAAACATTGATCCTATGGATAATAAAATATTTAAGTTAGAATTAGGGTAATCTAAGGAAACTAGCATAAAGTTTTTAGGCTGTGGTTTTATTTAATGTTAATAAACATGGGTAAAACCCTAGGATAAAATTTTTAAGATAAGTTTTAAACATGATAAAGGGGACCCTACACATAATAACAGACATGGAATAAAGTCTTAGGACAATGATTTTAGATAAAGTCTAAGACATTAAAAAAGGACCTGATGGTTAGTTAAACCATGTGAGAATAAAATGGACCAATAAGGCTTGCGACATAAAAGGACTCAACATAAAATATTTAGACTAAGTTTTGGTCATGTTGAAAAACACGACTAAGCTTTAGGATTAAAATTAAGCTAAGTCTATGGTTCAATTAATTATTTCTGTGAAAATTGCTCTTAAATAAATTTGAATTTAATTCAAAAGGGACCTTGGTTAAAACTTTAGAATATGGTTTTAACATGACTTAAAATATATTCAATTAATCTTTAATAGATGAAAGTTTAGTAAAAGATCAATTTAACATTGAAGCATAAAACCCTAAGGATGTTCATTCCCAAATGAGATTCCATTGAACCTATAATATAGAAATATAGTCAAAAATCATTAGCAACATTAGAAGGGGTAAAACCATGATAATTTTAAAACATATCAATTAATGCAAATGAGAACCAAGTGTAGATGATCTTCAAATAAAGACAATGTGAAAACATGATAGTGGTACTCTGATCAAGTTATTTTTCATTTTTAAGGTATAAATTTGCATAATTTGAAATATGGGTCCCCATTTCTCAAAAATGGGGTATGTTGACCTCAATAAATTGTGACATATATGAAAAATATAGAAATATCTTAGAATTTAGAGACTCTAGTTTAGACTAATAACTAGGCTACTTATTCTACTTAATCAGGCACCATTATTAAGATTAGTTCATAGTTAGAACAAATCTTGCACATGTAAAATTAGGATTAAACATCAAGACATAGCCATGTTATGTGTGTGATTTGATTCCACTTACTAATTTCCATAGGATTTAGAGAATAACTTCTTGATTCATGAATTTAATCATTAACATTAACTTACAACATATTTAGATATTCATTAAGAATCATGATTTATCTTAGGGAAGGTTTGGGAATTGCTCTGATACTATCTATGCATCCATAGCCCCAATAGATATACTTTTAATTCTATTAAAGGCCTTGTTCCACTATCATCTAGGCATCCATAGCTCTGGTGGACATTACCAAAATCACCTTTGCTTATAAATCCCTTTTAAATTTTGAAATAAGATCTTATTTTTTATATTTTTAGATATTTTAAATTTCTAGCAAAGGTTGGGAACTAGATTATCCAAGTTTTAGGGTTTGGTCACATATTTGATCTTCAAACAATCATCCTTAGATGTAAACTTTGTCCCAAGCAATTAATGTCTTTTTAAGTGCAAGCATAACTATATTCTAATTATCCAATCTTTCACCCTATATGTCAAATCCTTATTAGAACCAAACTTAGATCAAAATAAGGTTTATAATATCAAAGAAAACTTAACCTATTTATTAGTCTTTACTAGTTTAACTAAACTATAACATTGAGCTCCTATTTCAATAATCCATGCTCAACCAAGGTTGAGAGAACATACCTACATTCCTAAACTATGAGGTTTATTTGAGAAATAATAATGTATTTTGAGATGAGGTATATCTAAAAAGACATACTAAAAGTAGGAAACAAAGCACTGAAAGTAAATAAACTAAATATAAAGCCAAAAAGAAAACAAATATATATAAACATTATGCACAAATAAGGCACAAGAAGGAAAGAACAAGAAGGAAAATAATTTATCCTACCTACATTAGCTCTAACTAGTTTTACAGTTCGTTCCATGAAGACTCTAGGTGCAACAATAGAGAAATAGTGCTTGAGGTATTGCCCATTGGTCGGCAATATAAAATCTACTCCTTACAAGTCTTTTAGTTTGAAGGTATTACCCCTTAGGGTCTCAATAATCTGATATGGGCCAATCCATAAAGTTGTGAACTTCCCATGTTATCCTTTTAGTTATGTAGCCTTATTGCAAAGAATAACTAAATATCCTTATCTAAACATCTTTATATTTGGACATTTATCAAACCACCTCTTAATTATGGTTTGGTGTCTACTGAAATTGGCAAAAATTTCTTCTCTTGTATCTTCCAACTATATTATATACAATAACTTTGAACATGAGAATTCTTTATCCTTCTCCATGTACTCGTGCATAAACTTATAGGTTGGAAGCTTAAGTATTATGGGGAATATAGGCTATTGAAAATATACAAGCAAGAATGGTGATCCCTTGAGAGCTTGCTTGATTCTTATTATATTTTCCAAAAGGGCATACTTAAGTAGCTTGTTTCATGATCTTGGTTTTGAAAATATATACTTATTTATGGCTTTCATTAAATTCTTATTCATCAACTCAGACACCCCATTACCTTGTGGATAATGGCTAAATGAGAAATTATGGACAATTTTGTGGGCATATGCCTAATAATTCATCTCAATGGATAGAAAGGTAGAACCATTATCATAGACTAGAGATATAGGCATCCCAAACCAAGTACATATGTTTTCTTCTAAAAAATTATCACCTCTTCAGTCTTACAATACTTGGTTATCACTGCTTTAGTCCATTTAGTGCACTAGTCAGTAGTAGTAGGAACATACTTGTGACCATAAAATGAATTAGGGTTAAATAACCCCACAAAATCTAGCCCCTATTGGGAAAAAGTCTTATCAATCATGATTGGTTCAAATGGCATGGCTAGCTTTGGATCTTTAGTGTTAAATATTTAACATGATTGGCATTCCCTCACATGTTTGTAAGTATCCTTGAAGATAGTGAGCAAGTAGTAACCAAATCTAAGGATTTTTTAGGTTTTAGTCATTCTAAATAGTTATCCACTTCCAAATTTTTAAAGTAAAGTGTTCAAGATCTCAGTTGCCTCTTCATTTAAATAAACCTTTTCTAAATCCCTTAAAAATTATTCCTATATATCATTCCATCCTTAATCAGAAAATGATTTGCTTTGAGCCTTAAAGGTCTCTTTTTCTCTCTACTTAACCTTATAGGTGATCTAAAACTCAAAATATTTAGTTGAAAGATAATTCAAGAAATAAGAACAACACAATAACAATAATTCTATCTCTGAGAAGAAATGTTTTATTTATCAAAATTTGTAGATCCAAACATATGCTTATCTCTTAGAAGAGATGTCTAATTTACCTTTCAGGTTTCATTTTAATTTATAAACATTTTAAAGGTAGGAGGAGGATGTGAAAGGTCACCAATCTCGAGGGAGATCAAGTGGTTTGACTTCCATGATTTACAATAATACAAAATTCAAGGAATTAATATTTTTAGAAACTTACTATTTTTAGACTACACTAATAAAATTTAAATTTAGGGCACTTAAATTTGGTTTTCTAGGGTTAAAATCCATTGATCAAAGATCAATTACATCTCATCACATTCCCATCCTTATTAGCTTTCCAATGGTTCAAATGGTGAGTCGATTGCAGCTACGATGCAAAAGTTATGGTTCCCATGAGTTCTGTCATCAATTAGGGTAGAACGATCACCCAAATTATCAAGTGAAATGTTTATTAGATCATTCTTTGAGATATAGGCATCCCAAACCTAGTGCATATGTTTTCTTCAAAAAAATTATCACCACTTCAGTCCTGCAGTACTTGGTTACCATTGCTTCAGTCCATTTAGTGTATTAGTCAGTAGCAGTCAGAACATACTTGTGACCATATAATGAATTGGGGTTAAAAACTCCCAAAAAATCTACCCCCTATTAGGCAAAAGGCTTATCAATCATGATTATTTCTAATGGCATGGCTATCTTGGGATATTTAGTGTTACATATTTGACATGATTTGCATTGCCTCACATGTTTGTGAGCATCCTTGAAGATAATGAGCAAGTAGTAACAAACTCTAAGGATTTATTAGGTTTTAGTCCTTTCAAATATTTATCCACTTCCTAGTTTTTTAAGGAAAGTGTTCAAGATCTCATCTACCTCTTCATTGGAAATAAACCTTTTAAAAATCCTTCAAAATTTTTCCTATACATCACTCCATCCTTAATCAAAAAATGAGTTACTTTGAGCCTTAAAGCTCTCTTTTTATCTCTGCTTAACATTATAAGTGATCCAAAACTTAGAATATTTTGTTGAAATATAATTAAATAAATAAGAATAACATAATAACAATAATGTTATCTCTAAGAAGAGATGTTTTATTCATTAGAATTTCCAGATCAAAACATATGCTTATCTCTGAGAAGAGATGCATGATTTCCATTTCAAGTTACATCTTAATTTACACATTTTTAAGGTATGAGGAGGATTTAGAAGGTCACCAATTTTGAGGAAGATCAAGTGGTTTGACTTCCATGATTTACAATAATACAAAATTCAAGGAATTACTATTTTTAGAAACTTAATATTTTTTATTCCACTACTAAAATTGAAATTTGGGGAACTTAAATTTTGTTTCTATGGGTCAAATACATTAAAAAAATATCAATTACATATCAATATATTCTCCTCATTCTTATCTTTCCAATGGTTCAAACTGCAAGTCGATTGGAGTTACAGTGCAAAAGTTATGGCTCCCAAAAGTTTTGTCATCAATTAGGGTAGAATCATCACCTAAATTATCACCTAAAATTTTATTTAGATCATTCATAAATATATAGGCATCCAAATCCTAGTTTTTATGTTTTCTTTTAAAAAATTATCACCTCTTCAGTCATATACTACTTGGTTACCACTACTTCAATCCATTTGGTGCACTCGTTAGCAGCAATAAGAACATACTTGTGACCATATAATGAATTGGGGTTGAAGACCCCCACAAAATATACTCCCTATTGGGAAAAATGCTTATCAATCATGATTGGTTCTAATGGCATGGCTAGCTTTAGATATTTAGTGTTAAATATTTAACATGATTGACATTCCCTCACATGTTTATGATCATCCTTGAACATAGTGAGCAAGTAGTAACCGATTCTAAGGATTTTGTAGGTTATATTCCTTTTAAATAGTTTTCCACTTCCCTATTTTTTAAGTAAATTTTTCAAGATCTCATCTTCCTCTTCATTGGAAATAAACCTTTTCTAAATGCCTTCAAAATTATTCATATACATCACTCCATCCTTATTCAAAAAATGAGTTACTTTGAGCCTTAAAGCTTTATTTTACTCTATAGTAAACCTTATAGGTGATAAAAAACTCAAAATATTTGGTTGAAAGATAATTCAAGAAACAATACAACATAAGAATAGTAATGTTATCTTTGAGAAGAGATGTTTTATTCATTAGAATTTCTAGATCCAAACATATGCTTATCTCTGAAAAGAGATGTCTGATTTCCCTTTCGGGTTACATATTCATTCATAACATTTTTAAGGTAGGATGAGGATGTGTAAGGTCACAAATATTGAGGGAGATCAATTGGTTTGACTTCCATGATTTACAACAATACAGAATTTGAGGAATTATTATTTTTTAAAACTTATTATTTTCAAACTGCATTACTAAAATTGAAATTTGGGGAACTTCCATTGGGTTTTTTTGGAGTAAAAATACAATGGTAAAATATGAATTCTATCTTACCACATTCTCCTCTTTCTCCTCTTTTTAATGATTCAAACGGTGAGTCGATTGGAGATATGGTGCAAAAGTTATGGCTCCTAGAAGTTTTGTTATCAATTGGGGTAGAATCATCACTTGAATTATCACCTGAAATGTTGCTCAGATCATTCCTTGAGATATAGGCATCCCAATACTAGTGCATATGTTTTATTCTAAAAAATTATCACCTCTTCAGTCCTACACTACTTGGGTACCACTGCTTTAGTCTTTTTAGTTGACTAGTCAACAATAGTTAGATCATACATGTGACCATATAATGAATTAGGGTTAAAGACCCACACAAAATATAACCCCTAATGCCAAAAAGGATTATAAATCATGATTGGTTACAAATGCATGGCTAGCTTGGGATCTTTAGTATTAAATATTTGACATGATTGGCATTCCCTCACATGTTTTTGAGCATCCTCGAAGATAGTGAGCAAGTAGTAACCACTCCTAAGGATTTTTTAGGTTGTAGTACTTTCAAGTGGTTATCCACTTCCAAATTTGTTTAGTAAAGTGTTCAAGATCTCAGCTACCTCTTCATTGGAAATAAACCTTTTCTAAATTCCTTCAAAATTATTCCTATACATCACTCCATCCTTAATTAGAAAATGAGTTTCTTTGAGCCTTAAATCTCTCTTTTGATCTCTACTTAACCTTATAGGTGATCCAAAAATCATAATCTTTGGTTGAAAGATAATTCAAGAAATAATAAAAACACAATAACAATAATGTTATCTTTGAGAATAGATGTTTTACTCATTAGAATTTGTAGATCCAAACATATGCTTATCTCTGAGAAAAAATGTCTAATTTCCATTTTGTTTTACATCTTAATTTATACACATTTTTAAGGTATGAGGAAGATGTGGAAGGTCACCAATCTTGAGGGAGATCCAATGGTTTGACTTCCATGATTTACAACAATACAGAATTTGAGGAATTACTATTTTTAGAAACTTACTATTTTTAGACTTCACTACTTAAATTAAAATTTGGAGCACTTACATTGGGATTTTAGGGGTCAAAATACATTTATCAAATCACAATGCCATCCCACTACATTCTCCTCATTCTTATCTTTCCAATGGTTTAAACGATGAGTTGATTGGAGCTACAATACAAAATTTATGGCTCCCATAAGTTCCATCATCAATTGGGGTAGAACCGTCACCTGAATTATCACCTAAAATGTTGCTCAGATCATTCCTCAAGTTATAGGCATCCCAATCCTAGTGCATATGTTTAATTATAAAAAAATCACATCTTCAGTCCTGCACTACTTGGTTACCACTACTTCAGTCCATTTAGTGCACTAGTCAACAACAGTCATAACATAATTGTGACCATATAATGAATTGGGGTTAAATACGCCCACAAAATTTATCTCATATTGGAAAAAAGGCTTATCAATCATGAATAGTTCCAATGGCATGGCTAGCATGGGATCTTTAGTGTTAAATATTTGACATGATTGGTATTCCCTCACATGTTTGTGAGTAGCCTTGAAGATAGTGAGCAAGTAGTAACCAACTCTAAGGATTTGGTGGGTTTTAGTCCTTTTAAATAGTTAAACACTTCCAAATTTTTTAAGGAAAGTGTTCGAGATCTCAGCTACCTCTTAATTGGAAATAAAACTTTTCTAAATTCCTTCAAAATTATTCCTATACATCACTCCATCCTTAATCATAAGATGAGTTGCTTTGAGCATTAAGTCTCTCTTTTGATCTCTACTTTGCCATATAGGTGACCCAAAGCTCATAAGATTTGGTTTAAGGATAATTCAAGAAAAAAGAACAACAAAATAACAATAATGCTATCTCTAAGAAGAGATGTTTTATTCATCAGAATTTGTAGATCCAAATATATGCTTATCTCTGAGAAGAGATGTTTGATGTCCCTTTCAGGTTACATCTTAATTTATACATATTTTTTAAGGTAGGAAGAGGATATGGAAGGTCATAAATATTAAGGGAGATCAAGTGGTTTGACTTCCATGATTTACAACAATATAGAATACAAGGAACTACTATTTTTAGAAACTTACTATTTTTAGATTACAGTACTAAAATTGAAATTTGGGGAACTTCCATTAGGTTTTTTGGGGGCATAAATCCATTAATAAAATATCAATTCCATCTAACCACATTCTCCTCATTCTTATATTTCCAATGGTTCAAATGGTGAGGTGATTGGATCTATGGTGCAAAAGTTATGGCTCCTAAAAGTTCTATCATCAATTAGAGTAGAATCATCACTCGAATTATCACCTAAAATGTTGCTCAGATCATTACTCAAGATATAGGTATCCCAAACATAGTGCATATGTTTTATTCTAATTAATTATACCTCTTTAATCTTACACTACTTGGTTACCACTGCTTCAGTCCATTTAGTGCACTAGTCAGTAGTAGTCAGAACATACATATGACAATATAATGAATTGGGGTTGAAAACCCTCAAAAAATCTAGCCCCTATTGGGCAAAAGTCTTATCAAACATGATTGGTTCCAATGCCATGACAAGATTTGGATATTTAGTGTTAAATATTTGACATGATTGGTATTCTCTCACATGTTTGTAAACATTCTTGAAGATAGTGAGCAAGTAGTAACCAACTCTAAGGATTTTTTAGGTTGTAGTCCTTGCAAATATTTATCCACTTCCCAATTTTTTAAGGAAAGTGTTCAAGATCTCAGCTACCTCTTCATTGGAAATAAACCTTTTCTAAATGCCTTAAAAATTATTCCTATACATCACTCCATCCTTAATCAGAAAATGAGTTACTTTGAGCCTTAAATCTCTCTTTTGCTCTCTACTTAACATTATAGAACAATATCCATTGACTAGAAAATGAATAATAGGATAATACCAATAATTGTGATAATTTTTTTGCTGTTTTACTTGCATGACACTCTATTTGGGATTAGTATTGGAAATAAACTTAATTAAACCTTAGCATCTTACCAAATTTGTAGTCTTCATCTCTAAATCATATTCTTGGAGAACAAACATCCACTTACCTCTCATTTATCCAAGTTAACATTGAATAAGTATGAGCTTAGTAGTAGGGTTTGGTAATATTGAATGTACCTTATTTCTAAAGATATAATGATTAAAATTATTCACTACCTTGACCAAAGCACATGATTTGTTGTCAATAAGAGAATAATTCAACTTATAAATTTTAAAATTAGTACTCATGAAAGTAATAGGATGATCACATCCATCTATATTCTAAGTTAGGACAACTAAATTGTATGGTCAAAAGCAAAAGACTAAATATTGAAGTGTTTAGTAAAGTCTAGACTTATCAGCATAAGGGCTTGTCTAATTGGTTGTTTGATTTCTTTGAAGGCATTTATGGTTTCTTCATTCCAAGTGATATTAGAATCCTTCTTTAACATTTCATTCAAAGGTCTCACTATTTATAAAAAACCATAAATAAACTTCCACACAAATTTGATCTTACCAAAGGAAGGCTTTAGTTATTTCCTATTATTAGGGGGTTCTATCTTTGATATTACATTTACTTTATCTGGGTCTACAAATATCCCCTCCTTAGTTGTAACATGTCCCAAAATTTTTCCCTAAGTTACACAAGAAATTTTATTCTTTAGGTTGAGATAGATTTCATACTTTTTAAACCTTTCAAATACTTGTTGCAAGTGCATGATCCGATCTTCCCTTTTCTTTGAAAATATAGTCAGGTCATCCATGTAAATAATAATTTACTTACCTATGAGGCCTTGGAATGCATGATCCAGTTCTCTTTGAAAGGTTGAACTTTTATTTATCTATCAAATGGGTAGTCTCTTATAGGCAAAAGTGCCCCACTTAGTAGTAAAAGCAATCTTCATCCTATCTTCCTTGTTCACTAGGACCTGATTATACCCTAAAAATCCATCAAGAAAAGACATCATAAAAGAACCAAAAATAATTTAGATTACTTGGTCAAGAGAAGGTAGGGGGTAATTATCCTTTTAAGATGCTCTATTAAATTTTTTGAAGTCAATTCATAATCTCATTTCACCATTTTTCTTCTTGACTAGTACTAAGTTGGCTACCCAAGTGGAGTGTCTAAAGCGAAACACTATCTTAACATCTAGTAATTTTTTGACCTATTTGTATATCATTAGTTGTAAGATAGGGTTGAATAGGCTTTTTTTTGCCTAAATGGATTATAGGTTTATTTTAGAGGAATGATGTGGGTTTTGACCCTAAGATCAAAGATCTTCAAGTCATCATAGGACCATGTTATTACATCCTTATACTTGGTTAGAAAATATTTGGCTCTCTCAATTTCAATGCTTATGTAGGATGTACTAATCTCAACTAGATAAGGTTGAAATTACAAACCTAGGTCAATTGAATTATAATAATTCCCATCTAATTTTTAAATCTAGACAGTCTTAACTAGTTTTTTTGAATCAAATAGTCTTTCTAAGGTTATCATCCCTTTGGGGATCTTATTATCACTCATCTGAATGACCTTGTCATCAAGTTTACCTTTAACTTTATCATCATCAAGGGTATTTTCACTAGCTTAATAAATTATGTGAGCTTAAAATATTCCTAAGGTATTCATGAAGTTTATGATCTAATAATCATCATTGAATACTTGTAAATGGTTAGCATTATTTGTCATTAAGGGATAAGGGACTAATTCAATGGTAAGGCTTTATAATTATCAACCATTTTAACTATAAGTCAAAAGGGGTCAATCCCCCATAGTAATAACTTATATAGGGGTCAAATATTTTGTCATAGGGTGTGTTATATTTTATTTTATGTAATTTAATGCCATTTTATCCTTGGTCATTATTTGCTTAGTCTATATGTCATTTTACATCACTTAGTAGTCATTTAGGTGTCATACATGCAAGTGGCATAGTTTTCAAGGTGTTTAAGTGTCCTAGTTTTTCTTGAAATGTCCAAGAGGTCATATTACCTATAAATAATGTCATTTTAATTTGAAACTTGCAGGTTTTCTAACTAAAAATCAAGAAATCAATTGAAAAAGGAAGAGTTTGACACTTGTATGACTGATGAGAGAGAGTGACATATAGGAGAAGGTCCTGTAATGGATATTATTTTACCTCATAGTCAAATTAGTTATTTAAATGATTTTTAAGTGATAAAAAAGTTCCAAAACCATTTTACTCCTTATTCACCCTTCTAGACACACAAAACTAGTTAGCATGTTTATGCTTGGTATGGCTAGTTGGAGAAATTCTAGGTTAGACACCTTAGGGAGGTGAAAATAACCTTATATATATTCATTTCCATAATAATATTTTGATTATTTGTTAATTTATCTTTATGAATCATATCTAACAAGTTGACTATGTTTTTTTACTCAATGTTTCCTATACCCTATATGTTTTCATTTGGTTTGGAGAAGTCCATAAAATCCAACTACTGAGATTGATTATATATGATGTTTGACCTATCCTCTCATTCATTCCAGGATTTTTTTTCATGTTTTTAAAATATCTCATGGGATAACTAGTTCAATTTGTAAGTTGATGATCCAGGTGAAATGGCAATCAATTTCACTACTTGTAGAAGGTTAGATTCTCCTCAAAGGATTCAAATGAATTAGATATGATGTTTTCCATGTTTTAATTCCATAATTATCACCTCCATTACATTTTTAACCTTTAAAAATTAGACCTTGATCAAACACTCAGTCATCTAAGCTCATAGTCAACTTTTTACTTGCTCTCAGTTAAAGTCATGATGTTTGAGTTGTGATCATGTTTATAGAGTAACAATAGAGATTCTAAAGGTGTTTGTCAAATTATTATCATATGAACATTTAGATTTAATCTTCCAAATAACATAAAATTTTATGGTGGTAGTCAATAGTCAGCCATGAATGAACATACATATGAGCCTATAAGAGCATAAAATGCTAGAATGGAGACCTTGAAACTAGTTTAAACTACTTCAAGATGGAAATGTTACATTATGAGAAATTCAAATGGTCTAATATTCATATAAATTCATTAATCATGATTGTTTCCCCTACTCACAATCATTACCTTTTAATGTATAGTGACCACCTATGGATGACACCTACAGAGACTTGAGTATGGTCATGAAAGAGACTTAACATGCCTGGAAGCCTTCTTGAGGCCCTGATATGTTACAAAGATCATGGAAACTATGTTGGATCATTATTCAAGAAGGTAATTTTTATAGTTTTGATCAAATTGAAGGACCTATAAATTAAGGGATCAAAACCCTAAAATGTGAAAACAAAGCACCTAGCCATATTGTGGAGATTACATGAAAAGGTTACTAAGAGTTTTGGGGTATCTTAATAATCATACCTTGTAACCTCCATATAGGAGTCCATACTCAAAAAATAATGAAGTTATTTGGTCATCTATTTTTCATGCTAGAGGAATTCAAAAATGCACCTTTATTTACTAAACTCATACAGTGAGATCTATAGTATTAAACATTAAAGGACATTCATACCATAAATTATGAATAAAGCATGTATTCATCTAGATGGAAACACTAAGTTGATGATCACATTTTTAATCTAGATTCATCAAATAATGTTTGGAAACAAGTTTTTAATTATGTGCTTTGGGTCCCATTCACACCTACAAGTGTCCCTTCATTTGAAAGTACTCACCTATAGCTGATTTAGAGGTGATAAGATGAATTGAATTGGTATAAGCATGACATGGTTTATTCATAAACACCTTGAGAATGTCTTTAGATACTATACCCAAGGTTCAAACATGCATGACCACCTTGAGCAGTTACCTTTGAAGAAGAAACATAGAATACACAGTCAGTTACCTATGACTAGTCTTGAGAAAAATCTAACCCCAAAGTGTGAAATGAAAAATAGCATAGAAAAAATGAGTCTTGGAAGGATTAAATAAGGATTACTATATTTTCAAATCCTAATACATATATGACTACCTACAAGTGCCCTTCTAAGACAAAAAACATAATCAAACCTAATGGAGCAAAAACATGGTTGAAGATGTAGACATAGATGATTGAGAGGGTTGGTAAACATGATAAACACTTATAAAATGACAATGATTACCAAATTATACAAAAATATCATGTAAATAAGGGAATAAAAGGATCCAATCAAGCAATACATAGTCTACACCTTAAATGATACACATAATACCCTTCTACACAGTCCATCTTGGGTTTGAAGGAATTAGATGGATAAATGATATGACCAAAGGAAAAAAATTTGTGTATAAGGTCTTTAAAATTTTTACAAGCTCCTCCAATGATCAATTTTTCTTATGGAATAATGGAAGTACCCTCTTTTTAGTCTCAAATAGATGGTACTTTGCTTGATTGTAAACCCTCTAGTTTTGAGGAAGGGATATAAAAAGATGATCTAATGGTTGAGAGTACCTAGAAGAGAGGTGTGGGAAGTCGATTAACACCTAGAAACATGACATACCTTAAAAATAAGGAGAGAAATCAACAAGGTCATCTAGATCATCAAGGTTTTAGATATACTTGTTAAGCATGGTTTAATCCTAAAGCTAAATGGAGGGTCAACTTCACTTCCAACATCATATAATCACTCTAATGAGATATAAAATGTTTATGTGGTTATTTAAATCATGTATAATCTATAGGTGTGCATAATAAAATATAAGGAGAGCCAATTTTGGGTTTGGACCACATCATGGCTTGTGTAAATGGAAATAAATACTTGAGTAAAGAACTTGGGATGCTCAAATATCCTTTGACACTTTTCATGGATACTCAAGGGGATATGATGATTTGGATAAGGTAATGAAAAAACATTTTGTGTCATTAGTTTCTTTGTCCAATTTCAAATCTTCATGAATAATCCTTAAGCTTGGAAATGACTCAAAACCCTCACAAACCTTGGTTGTAGACTTGATGAAGGAAATGGAGATGGATACATATCCAAAAAGACTATAATTTATTTTTAAATTTTATAATCCAAAAAATTAATCTCTAGAGACCCTTTTCATCCAATTTAGGCATTCCCTATTTGTATGAATAGGCTATAAAATTGCTTCCTTTATCTATTTTTTGCATTCTATAGGTTATAATAGATTTCAAGAGATGAAATCAACTTTAGGGGAGATATTTAGACTTATTATACCTTTATATGACAATTTAATGTTTAATAATATATCCTAAGTGTGTCTACCATCAACTCTAACTCAACTAATGAAAATTAGTAAAGTGAGCGAGATGGTGAGAAGTGTGAAAAATTCAAGTGGGAGCCTATTTAAGGTGTACTTAGGTAATATAAGGCCATAAAGGTTATTTAAAAGTGCCATACACTACCTTTCATTTATTTTCATGGAAAACTAAATCCAATTTTAAGGCCAAGTGTAAGGGGTGACTAAAAGATGAGTTTCTTTGACTGTAGGTAGTGATGGCTCACTTTTAGAGGAATCTAGATGATTAGGAATGCATCCAATGCATGGATAAGAATGTTTATAACCCCTTTATCTGATTTAAATAATTATATCTATTCCTATTCATTTTTGGAATGTTCCAAAAAGGGGGAATGATGAAGACAATTTTGTTATGCAAAATAAGGAATTTCATGCCACATTTCATGAGATGCATAGTTTAGAGAGCCATTTTTCCTATTATACCTTACATGTTTTATCTCATAATTCATTATTCTACACATGTAATTCCACCTCTCAACATGACAAGTGTTCAAGTGACCTTTGGAACACTCTTTTCCCACTTCTCTCTCAAATTCTATAAGTAACTTCTATTTTGGCCTTTATAATCATATACCACACCATGTATGGAAAAGCCCTACTAGTTTTGACATTCTAATTTGTCTTATAAAATGAATTCAATCTAGTTTGAGTTCATATATCAACTTTTCAAAGTGTGTGAAAATATGTATAGTGAATGGTTAAGAGATATTCATCTATCCTTGCTTTCTCTTAATCCTTCCATTTTTGATACAAGTGATTCCATCCTAGTATGTCACATGAAGTGTTATTATGTGTATGCATCTATTATTAAGTGTTATTCATCTTGAGTTTTTATTCATGATGATTTATGCTACTTAAAGTTAATTATGATCAAAACTAAGTCTAAATCTAAACTAAAATGAATATTCATAATGAAACTGATCTAAGGTGAATTGATAAAAAAATAGTAAAAGAAAGGATAGGGTAGAAAAGAGAGGTTTTGTTGATCATTATTTTAAAAATCTTGACAAAGTTTCAATTTGATCTGAACATGCATTTGACCAAAGTGTAACATGAATTAGCATAATCTCAAATCCTACCACACATTAGGTAATCATCTGAGGAAAGTATGAAAGGATGTAAATAAAAATGAGATTTACCTTGATAATTTTACCCCTATAAGAAAATAGGATTAGCCCAAATGCAAGAAGATCAAATAAAGTGAAGTAAACCTAAGAAATTTCAACTAATATAACATTAACCCAAATTATCAACTCTGCATTAAAATACGCACATTCAAAATTCATAAGAATCATTCAAATCTAAAGATAAGATCAAATAAATGAGATAAAAACCATGATATCAATTCAATGTAAATATGGACAAACTTTGATGAATTCCTTGCTTATTTTAATTTTCTCAAAAGATACAAATAGTTTTTTAGATCTAAAAACTTTCTCCTTTTACCATTGGTAATACCTATTTATATAGATAATTCATGAGGTATGTTAGTCAGTAATGGTAAATTACATTTTTACATGTCTATGGGATAACTATCTTTTTGTTACATTCTAGAATGAATGACCTTTTCTTATATAATTACCTATAGGAAATGTACTTTATAAGCTATACATATTTTTATAAAAGGAATATTCTATTTTAAAAATATACAATTCTGGTTGCAAGAGAATATTCCTAATTCAACTAACTTTGGGACCCTAGTGCTATTATAGCCTTCTGCCTTCTTTGTATGAATTTTATTCTATAATGTTATTCATTGATCTGTTGTAGATCAATGACAAGTTTCATGAACAATTTATTTTATTGATCCTCTATGCCCTTGAGATCACTTTTAGCCCTTTCCAAAGCTTATTTTATGCCCTTGAAATCTCATATATTTTATTTTGATGATAAAATCAAGCCCATGATCTTCTTGTTATTATCCCTTATTTTCTCTTGTCCTTAATTCCATACTTCTAGCATGAATTGAGTAATTATATGATTGAAATCCTCATTCATGATAAGGAATAAAGTACTAAGTGAATTGAGCTCCTTGATTAATTTTTATAGCATGTGTATCATTTTATCTTCCTTCTATTTGAGGTCCTTAAAACTATCATCCATCTTCTTGGACCATCTCCTCAAGGCTTTGATTTTTTCCACCAATATAACCATAGCCATATTTAAATGGGCTACGTTGACCATCTGTAATTTAAGGACATGATTCTTGGTCAATGTTTTGATCAAGTCTTTCACTTGATAACTTGAAGCCTATTATTGTCCAACATGGCTTGTAGAAATGAAATTTGGTTTACTCATTGCCTCTTGTTTAGTTCTGATTAACTTTAAGGAATTGAATAAGTCAATTATGGTGTTCTTAAATGTCTTGAGTTTATCTTCTTTGATTGACAAGATGGAAATATCTTCTAAATTCTTTTCTGGTTGTATCACACCTTTGATGATAGTCTGAAATTGATTAGATTGTGCTTGAGGTATTTACAATGGGTCTTCTTTAAAGATAGGAACCTCTCCAAGCCTCTATATTTCCACTAGAGTCAAACCAATGAATTGTTCCTCTTTTTTATAGGTGAATTTATCTCCAAAAATCATGGCTTTATTTTTTGTCAATCTTTACAAGCTAATGGTATTTGGATTAAATTGAACCGCCACTAATGATTGAGTCACTTTTTGAGCTAGGGTTTTTTTTTGTTCTCCACCTAATGCTCATGGGGTAGCCATTATTTTCTCCTCTTATTTTTTATAGAAACAATACATGACTTAAGCTCTTCATACTTTGTTATTACCCAAAGTTGGTGCAAAGTAGGTACTTTTTTAAATGTACCATAGTGGCCACAATTTTTTTTCAAATTGCTCACTAGTGGTTTGCACTTCAGTTTTGGATTGAATTATTATTGCACTCATGATAATTTAACTCTCTTAGGCTTTTTTATTATCAATATAGGGTTAAATTAATGATTTAGTGTGTGGTAGGGATATTTTGAAGGTCTTTTTAGTGCTTTAATTACAACATCTAGTTTAAATAACAAGCTTCATGGCATCCATATGGCATTTTTGTGGTAATTTGGTCAATAATATTTAAAAATTGACCATTGTCTTTTTAAAATTCCACCTTGATCTCACACCATTAGATCATCTTTGCATAAATCAACATGGACCATTGATCTCAATCTAAGAACTCAAATACTAATGGCCTCTTATTACATTCCCCATGGTTATGACACTTATGACTTCTATATTTGCTCTGAGCTTTATTAAAATGTCAAGATTGATCTTACACTATTGATCTCATTTTCATGGATCAATCAAGATCTATTGATACCAATTTACTTAATTATGCCTTCTACTCCCTGTACCATTGATCAAAATGTGTACACTCATCCATTTACCCTATATCTTTGAAAGATGATCTAACTTTAATTTATGGTACATGGTTGTGCCACTTATCATCTCCATGGTTATTTCTAGGATTATTAACTTTTCAATTTTTTCTATGCACTGTCTAATCATCTTCACTTGAGAAAACATGCTTTGTTAGATCTTGATCCACAAGGTTGAATTCCATTATTTGTTAAGTGTTCTTTGGACATGAGTCTGACACTTGTCACCATGTCACTTGTCTAGGGGCTCAATTAAAGTCTTGACTCGATAGATACCATTATATCAATCTTTCCTGAGCAAAAATATACCATTGATCTTTAGAAGATGTTTAAACTTTAGCTTAGTATCAGAGCTTGACTTTTCAACTTTTAATCTTTCAATTTTAGATATCGATTGCTCAAGTAAACACAAAATTTTGATCCTATGGATAATAAAATATTTATGTTCAAATACAAGTAATCTAAAGAACTTAACATAAATTTTTTAGGCTATGGTTTTATTTCATGTTAATAAACATGGGTAAGACCTTTGGATAAAATGTTTAAGATAAGTTGTAAACATGATAAAGGGGACCCCACACATAATAAAATACATGACATAAATTCTTAGGACAAGGTTTTTAGCTAAATTCTAAGACATAACAAAAGGACCCAATGGTTAGTTAGACCATGTGAGAATAAAAGGGACCAATAAGGCTTGGGACATAAAAGGACCCAACATAAAAAATTTAGACTAAGTTTTGGTCATGTTAAAAAACATGATTAAGCTTTAGGATAAAAACTAAGCTAAGTTTAAGGTTTAATTAATTGTTATCATGCAAATTGCTTTTGGACAAATTTGAATTTAATTCAAAAGGGACCTAGGTTAAAACTTTAGAATATGGTTTTAACATGACTTAAAATAGATTTAATTAATCTTTGATAGATGAAAGGTTATTAAAAGATCAATTTAACATTGAAGCACAAAACTCTAAGGGTGTTCATTCCCAAAGGAGATTCCATTGAACCTATAATATAGAAATATAGTCAACAATCATTAGCAACATTAGAAGGGGTAAAACCATGATGATTTGAAAACATGTAAATTAGTTCAAATGAGAACCAAGTGTGGATGATCTTCAAATAATGACAATGTGAAATCATGATAGTGGTACTTTGATCAAGTGATTTTTCAATTTTAAGGTATAAATTTGCATAATTTGAAATAAGGGTCCCCATTTTTCAAAAATGGGGGTATTTTGACATAAATAAATGGTGACCTATAGGGGAAATAGATAAATATGTTAGAATTCAGAGACTCAAATTTAGACTAATAATTGGGCTACTTATTCCACTTGATAGAGGAACATTATTAATATTAGTTCATGTTTAGAACAAATATTTTACATGGAAAATTAGAATCAAACATCAAGACATATCCATGTTTTGTGTGTGCTTAGATTCCGCTTACTAATTTATATATGATTTAGAAAATAACTTCATGATTCATGAATTTAATCATTAACATGGACTTACAACTTATTTAGATGTTCATTAAGAATCATGCTTTAGCTTGGAGAAGGCCTAGGTATTGCTTTATTAATAGCCAAGCATCCATAGCCCCAATAGAGATACATTTGACTCTATTAAAGGCCTTGGTACACTACCATATAGGAATCCATAGCCCTGATGGAGATTACCAGAATCACCTTTACATAGAAATACTAGGTGGAACAACAAAGAAATAGTGTTTGAAGTATTTCCCATTGGTTGGAAATATAAACTCTCTTCCTTACAAGTCTTTTCGTTTGAAGGTGTTATTCCTCTGAGTCTCAATAATCTGATATAGGCCAATCCATAAGGGTGTGAACTTCCCATGTTTTTCTTTTAGTTATGAGGCCTTATTTCAAAGAACTAAATCTCCTTATCTAAACACCTTTATCTTTGAAAATTTATCAAACCACCTCTTGATTTTGGTTTGATGTCTATTGAAATTGGAAAAAATTTATTCTCTTGCATCCTCCATCTATATGATATATAATAACCTTGAACTTTCAAATTATTGATCCTCCTCCATGTACTCTTGCATAAAATTATAGGTTGGCAACTTGAGTGTTATGGGGAATATATGCTATTGACAATATACTAGTAGGAATGGTGGTGCCTTGAGAGCTTGATTGATTCATGTTCTATTTTCCAAAAGGGCATACTTAAGTATCTAGATTCATGATCTTGGTTTTTCAACTATAGACTTCTTTATGGCTTTCATCAAGTTATTATTCATCAATTTAGACACCCCATTGCCTTGAGGATAGTGGTTGGATGAGAAATTGAGGACAATGTTGTTGGCATATGCTCATTCAGTCATCTAAATGGATACAAAGGTAGATCAATTCTCATAGACTAGAGATAAAGTCATCCCAAACCTAGTGCATATGTTTTCTTCTAAAAAATTATCACTTTTTCAGTCCTATACTACCTAGTTACCACTACTTCAATCCATCCAGTTCACTAGTCAATAAAAATTAGAACATAATTATGACCATATAATTAATTGGCGTTGAAGACCCCCATAAATATATCCCCTATTGGGCAAAAGGCTTATCAATCATGATTTGTTTCAATGGCATGGCTAGCTTGGGATCTTTAGTGTTAAATATTTGACATGATTGACATTCCCTCACATGCTTGTGAGCATCCTTGAAGATAGGGAGCAAGTAATAACCAACTCTAAGGATTTTTTAGGCTATAGTCCTTCCAAATAGATGTCCACTTGCCACTTTTTTAAGGAAAGTGTTTAAGATCTCAGCTGCCTCTTCCTTGAAAATAAACCTTTTCTAAATGCTTTCAAAATTATTCCTATACATCACTCCATCCTTGATCATAAAATGAGTTGCTTTGAGCCTTAAACCTCTATTTTTATCTCTACTTAACCCTATAAGACAATATCCATTGATTATAAAATGAATAATAGGATCATACCATTATTTGGGCTAAATGTTTTGTTATTCTACTTGCATGACACTTAGTTTGGGATTAGTATTGGTATTCAACATAATTTAACCTTGGCATCTTACCAACTTTGAAGTCTAAATCTCTAGATCATATTCTTGGAGAACAAACATCCACTTACCTCTCATTTATATAAGTTAACATTGACTAAGTATGATCCCAGTAGTAGGGTCTAGTAATATTGAATGTAACTTATTTTTAAAGATATAATGCTTAAATTTATTCACTGCCTTGATAAAAATACATGCTTGCTTGTCAATAAGAGAATAATTCAAATTATCAATTTAAAAATTATTACTCATTAAACCAATAAGATGATCAAATCCATCTATCTTCAAGTTTAGGATAACTATAATTATATGATCAGAAGTAAAAGAGTAAAGATAAAAGTCTTTAGTAATGTCTAGAATTATTAGCACATGGGCTTGTCTAATTAATTGTTTGATTTCCTTGAAGGCCTTTTTGGTCTCTTCATTCCAAGTGATATTGACACACTTATTCCAAAATTTCATTCAAAGGTATCACTATTTCTACAATAAAAAAACTTCCTCACAAAGTTGATTTTACCAAAGAAAGACTTTCGTTCCTTCATATTAATCAGGGTTTCTATCTTGGATATTATATTTACTTTATCTGCGTCTACAAACATACCCTCTTTAGTTATAACATGTCCCAAAAAAATTCCCTAAGTTACACACTAAATTCTCTTTCTTGGGTTGAGATAGATTCCATACCTTTTACACATTTCAAATACTTTTTGCAAGTGCATGATGTGATCTTCCCTATTCTTTGAAAATATAGTCAGGTCATCTATGTAAATAATAATGCACTTATCTATGAGTCATTTGAATGAATGATCCATTTCTCTTTGAAATATTAAACCTATTTATATCAATCCAAAGTGTAGTATTTTATAGGCAAAAGTGCTCCACTTTATAGTAAAAGTAGTTTTCATCTTATCTTTCTTGTTCACTAGGATCTGATTATACCTTAAAAATACATCAAGAAAATACATCATAGAAAAACCAAAAATAATTTAGATTACTTGGTCAAGAGAAGGTAGGGGGTAATTATCCTTTTTAGATGCTCTATTCTAATTTTTGAAGTCAATAAATAATCTAATTTCACCATTTTTCTTTCTGACTAATACTAGGTTAACACCCAAGTGGAGTGTCTAATGGGAAACACTATCTTAACATCTACTAATTTATTGACTTTTTTGTATATCATTAGTTTTAAGATAGGATTGACTAGGATTTTTTTTTCTAAAATGGATTACAAGTTTATTTTAGAGGTATGTTATGGGTTATGACCCTAGGATCAAAGATCTTTAAGTCATCATAGGACCATGCTATTACATCCTTATACGTGGTTAGAAAATATTTGGCTCTCTTAATTTCAATGATTATGTAGGATGTACCAATGTTCACTAGATAAGGTTGACCTTAGGAACCTAGGTCAATTTCATTATAATCCTTCCCATTTACTTTCAAAATCTTGATAGTATCATCTAGTTTTTAAAAATCAAATAGTCTTTCTACGGCTTTCATCCCTTTATGGATCTTATTATCACTCAACTAAATGACCTTGTCATCAATTTCAAATTCAATTTTATCATCATCAAAGGTATTTCCACTAGCTTCATCAATGATGTGAGACTCAAATATTTTTGATCTATTCATGAAGTCTATGATATAATAATCATCATTGAATACTTTTAAATGGTTGGAATTATCTAGAATTAAGGGATATGGGACTAATTCAATGGTAAAGCTTTATAACTATTGACCATTTTGACCAAAAGTTAAAAGGGGGAAACCCCACATAGTATCAAATTATATAAGGATCTAACATTTTGTCATATGGTGTGTTATAGTTTATTTTATGTAATTTAATGAAATTTTATCCTTGGTCATTGTCTAATTAGTCTATATGTCATTTTGAGTCACTTAGTAGCCATTTAGGGGTCATATATGAAAGTAGCATAGTTTTCAAGGTGTCTAAGGTCCTCGTTTTCCTTAAAATTTCTAAGAGGTTAGATTACCTATCAAGAGTGTCATTTTCTTCTAAAACTTGCAAGTTCTCTAACTGAAAATCAAGAAATCAATTGAAAAGGGAAAAGTTTGACACTTGTATGACCCATGAGAGAGAGTAACACATAGGATAAGGTCATGTAATGGATATTCATCTACCTCATACTAATATTAGTTCTTTACATGATTTGTAAGTTCTTAAATATTTCCAAAACCAATTTACTCCTTCTTTACCCTTTTAGACACACATAACCAGTTAGCAAGTTTATGCTTGTTATGGCCAATTGGAGAAATTCTAGGTTAAACACCTTTGGGAGGTGAATTAAAACTCAAAGATATTATTTTTCATAACAATATTTTAATTATTGGTTGATTATACTTTATGAATCATATCTAACAAGTTGACTATGTTTTTCTACTGAATATTTCATATACCCTATAGGTTTTGATCCGGTTTGGAGAAGTATGTACAATCCAACTAATGAGATTGATTATAGATGATGTTTGAAATATACTCTCATTATTTCCATTATTATTTTCATGTTTGGAAAAAATCTCATAGGCTAAATAGTTTAGTTTGTAATTTCATGATCTAAGTGGAATGGCAATCAAGTTCACAACTTGTATAAAGTTAGATTCTCCTCAAGGGATTCACATGAATTGGATATGATGTTTTCCATTTTTAAATTCCATAATTATCACCTCAATTCAATATTGAACCTTACAACATTAGACCTTGATCAAACACTTAGCCATTCTAGGCTCACAGTCAACTTTATGTTTGTTTTTAGTTACATTCATGATGTTTGAGTTGTGATCATGTTTATAGAGGATAAATGTATGTTATAAATGTGTTTTTCAAATTATTATCATATGAAAAGTTAGATTAAATCTTCTAAATAACATAAAAGTATATGGTGGCAATCAATAGTCAGCATTGAATGAGCATACATATGAGCCTGTAAGAGGGTAAAATTCTAGAATGGAAACCTTGAAATTGGTTTTAAATACTTTAAGATGGAAAGGTTGTATTATGACACATTGAAATTGTCTAATATTCATATAAATTCATTCATAATTCTTGTTTCCCCTACTCATAATCATTACCTTGTAATTTGTAGTGACCACCTATGGGTGACACCTACAGAGACTTGAGTATGGTCATGGAAGAGACTTAACATGCTTGGAAGCCTTATTAAGGCCCTAATATGTTAAAAAAATCATGAAAAATATGTTAGATCATTAGGAAAGAAGGAAATTTTTATATTTTTGATCAAAGTGAAGGACCTAAAGATTAAGGGATAAAATCTGTAAAATGTGAAAATGAAGTACCTAACCATATTGTGGAGATTACATGACAAGGTTACTAAAAGCTTTGGGGTATCTTAAAAATCATATCTTGTAACATCCACATAGGAGTCCAAGTTTAAAAAATAACGAAGTGATTTGGTCATCTATTTTTCATGTTAGAGGATCCCAAAGATGCACTTTTATGCACTAAACTTAGATAGTGAGATCTATAGTATTGAACATTAAAGGATCTTCATACCCAAAGTTTGTGAATAAAACATGTATCCATCTAGATGGAAAAACTAAGTTTATGATCATATTTTTAATCTAGATTCATAAAATAATGTTTGGAAACAAGGTTTTAATTATTTTCTTTGGGTCCCACACACACCTACAGGTGCCCCTTCATTCAAAAGTACTCACCTACATCTGACTGAGAGGTGATAATAAGATAGAAAAAATGGTTTTAAAGTATGAAAATTACTTGAATTATTATAGACATGACATGGTTTGGTGAGAAACACCTTGATAAGATATTAATATACAATACCCAAGGTTCAAACATGCATGACCACCTATACGGGTTGTTTAAAGAATACACATAGAAAACACAATCAGCTACCTGTGACTGGTCTTAAGAAAAATCCAACCCTAACATGTGAGATGAATAATAGAATATAAAAAATTAATCTTTGAAGGATTAAATAAGGATTATACACTATTTTAAAATCATAATCCATATAGGACTACCTATAAGTGCCCCTCCAAGACAAAAAACATAGTTAGATATAATGGAGCAAAAGCAAGGTTGAAGATGTAGACATAGATGATTGACAGGGTTGGTAAACATTATAAACACTTATAAAATGACAAATTATACCCCATGATACAAAAATATGATGGAAATATGCGAATAAATGGATATAATTAAGCAATATATAGTCTAAACCTTAAACCATGCACAAAATACCCTTTTGCACAATCTATCTTAGGTTTTGAAAGAATTAAAGGGATAAATGATATGACCACAGGATAAATTCTTGTGTATAAGGTCCTAAAAGTTTGTATAATCTCCTCAAATGACTCATTTTTTTAATGTAATAAGGGAAGCACCCTCATTTTAATCTCAAATAGAGGGTACTTCCCTTGAGTACAAACACTATAGTTCTAAGGAAGAGATATAAAGGGATGAGGTAAGGGTTTAATAGATCTAGAAGAGAGGTGTGGGAGTTTGAATAACACCTAACAAACATGATATACCTTACACATAATGAGGGAACTCAACAAGGTGGTCTAAATCATCAAGGTTGTAGAAAGACCTATCAAGCACGGTTTAATCTTGAAGCCAAATAGAGGGTCAACTTCCCTTCTAACCTTAGATAAGCACTCTAATGAGATGGAACATGTTTATGAGGTCATTTAAAGAATGCATAAGCTATTGGTATGCATAATAAACAACAAAGAGAGCCAATTTTGGCTTTGGAACACATCGTGTCCTATGTAAATGGAAAGAAACTCTTGAGTAAACAACTTGGGATGCTCACATCTCCTTTGACACTTTTCATGGAGACTCAAATGGATAAGATGAGTTGGAGAAGGTAATTAACATAGATTTTTTGGAATTAGTTTTTGTGTTCAATGTCAAATCTTCATAAAAATTCTTGAAGGTAGGAAATGACTCAAAACCCTCATAAACTTTGGTTCTAGACCAGATGAAGGAAATGGATATAGAGAGATATATAAATAGACTAGCATGGCTTTGGAAATGTTTTTAGCCTATAAAGGAATCTCTAATGACCCTTTCCATCCAATTGAGGCATTCCCTTTCTATATGAACATGCTATAAAGTTGGTTCATTTATCTATTTTATGCATTATATAAGTTAAAATAGGTTTTAAGAGATGAAATCAACTTTAGGAGAGATTTTGATACTTATTATATCTTTATATGACCATTTCATGCTTCATCAAATATCCTAAGTGTGTCTACCAGTAGCTCCATCTTGGCCAATAAAAATTGGCAAAGTGAACAAGATGGTGAAAAGTGTGAAAACTTCAATTGGGAGCCTATTTAAGGTATACCTAAGTATTCTAAGGTCATGAAGGGTATTTACAAGTGTCATCCACTCCCTTCGATGGATTTTCATGGACAACTAAATCCAATTTTGAGGCCAACTATAAGGGGTGACTAAAAAAGGAGTTTCATTGACTTTAAGTAGTGATGTCTCACTTTCAAAGGAATCTAGATGATTATTAATGCATCCAATGTATGGATAAGCATGTCCATAACCCATTTATCTTAGTTTAATTATTATATCTATACTTAGTCATTTTTTGAATGTTCCAAAAAGGAGGAATGATGAAGATAATTTTCTTGTACAAAATAAGGAATTTCATGGCACATTTCATGAAGTACCTAGTTTGGAGAGCCATTTGTCCTATCAGACCTTGCATTTTTTGTCTCCAAATTATTTTTTATACACATGTAAATCCCCTTCATATCATGACAAGTGTTCAAGTTACCTTTAGACTCCTCTTTTCCCACTTCTCTCTCAAATGCTATAAGTAACTTTTATTTTGGCCTTTATAATCATATACCACACCATGTATGGCAAAGCCTTGCTAGGTTGGACATTGTAATTTTCATTATAAAATGAATTAAATCTAGTTTGAGCTCATATATAATATTTTTAAAGTGTGTGAAAATATTTATAGTGAATGGTTAAGATATATTCATCTATCATTTCTTTCTCTCAATCCTTTCATGTTTGATACAAGTGATTCCATCCTAATAGGTCACATGAAGTGTTAAAAAGTGAATGCATCTATTCTTAAGTGTACAAGATACCTTTAGTGTCTATAAATAATCTTTGGTTTCACTTATAGACACCAAAATTATGTCACACACACATGTGTAACTCCTTGTGTTAAAACCCCCCTTGAGCCCTATTTAAATAATAATAATTAGCCTCCCTAACCCATGCTATTACCCCTACCATATTTAATTAATTTTAAATATATAATTAAGTTAATTAAAAACCCATTTTTCCACCTTATCAAGCCACTTCATCCTAAGACTAATTCTCACTTGATGAGTACTTTAAGACTTAGTCACCTTATCCTAACTACCCAAGACTTATTCTCACCTCAATCCTAAATTCCTAATCAACTACATCCTTCATAACCTCCTATTTTTACCATTTTGTATTAGGTGCTAGATTTTGCATGAGTAACAACATAAAATTGGACAAAAATAGTAGTTTTACCTATTCTAAGGTCATCTACATCGATCAACCCATAGTCGATGTTGGCTGAATCACCGACATTAGTTATATAAACCAAACTCTAACCTTATGTTTAGGTCAACAAAAATTAATAAAACTGATTATTATTTGCATCCAAGCTATCAACATTCAACTTTTAACTTCCTAGCTTACTATTATATTATGTAATTCAATCCAATTTAGGAACCAAGCTCTTGAGGACCATTACAACCCACTTATTTCTCTATTTTGGGTATTAGTTTAGACTACCTGATAGGAGCCATCCATCTAGAACTTATCATTTAGTCACCACTATAGCTAAGTGTATCACTTACTTTATACATATTTTAAGTAGTTACTTTGCTATCAATTTACATCTACTATTCACTACTTTACACATTCTTGATCAAACCCTCATAAGGGAGTTATAAAGCTTCCCTACTTATTTCCTCTTAACCTAACACACCAAACCTCTGACCAGATCCATCTAAACCATACTCTCTCTCTCTCTCTCTCTCTCTCTCTCTCTCTCTCTCTCTCTCTCTCTCTCTCTCTCTCTCTCTCTCTCTCTCTCTCTCTCTCTCTCTCTCTCTCTCTCCCCTCTCTCTCTCTCATAACTTTTTCCAACCTCCTAGACCTGACCAAAACCATTTCCTAGACCTGGAAAGCCCTTTACAAACCCCTAAGAAATTATCACCCCTACTAACCTTGGTAGCCTAACTGACATCGATCACCTTCACCCATTGACCTCAATATCATAACTGATATTTGTCACTTCCTTATCGATGTTGGCAACTATGGATTTCTTAACCTTTATAAAACCCACCCAAACACCTTCTAAAATAAAAATAGAATATACCACCTACACTCTATCACTTTTTACTACACTTAGGTTGTGAATAATGGTAACATTATCTCTCTTTAATTCTCTCTTTACCTCTCTTTTATTTATTTATTACTCTTTTGTCTCTCAAAAGTGGACTACCATCTTTAATGAAGTTTCACACTTCCTAAAACAAGTGCATAGCATGGTAGCCCACTCATTTATCTACTATCAAACAGTTTTTGGTAGTGATTTATTACTTACAATTAGTCCTCCCTAGCTAAATAGGAGAGATCACAAAATTTGGATATGATGTATAAACCAATCCAATCTCACTCTAATCACTTATCCATATCATTCTTCTTTATTTTTCTTTAAACTTAAAATAAACAAATTTTAGCAAAACATTTATGGCATGCCTGGTGGGACCCTGGAGTTTTCCTTGGGTTCATTTCTTATTTTAAGCATTCATATAGGTGAATTATAGTGAGAAAACTCATTATTTGCACTTTCCTCTTCTCTTCTCTCCTAAAATGAAAAATTCAACATTTTGTTTTCTATTTAAAAACAATAAACTAAAATTTTCTTGTTTTCTCTTTACCTTTAAAAGTAATTCATCATTTTTTACAAGTCGAAAGAATCTCTTCTTCATTTATTCTTGCATGCACATTAGGATAGTGAATTTCATTATCTACTCCTATTTTATATTTGATTTCATTCTAATCTAAAAAATTTAGATTTGAGTTTAAAACGTACTACACTTCATTGTTTGTTTGTTGCATATTATCTCACCTAGTTAATTATAAGCATTATGCATGAATTGTAGTGCACCTATGTTACACAACCAAATCACACTGATAAAAAAAACATCTAAACTCACCTAAGAAAAGTCCTATCAATATTTTATCACCTGGTGGATCATTTTACCCTACCTAGCTATCCTACTTAGATTTCACCACCAAGGGGAGAACCCACTTTGTTGTCTGGTGGAGTATAAACTCTACATATAAGGCATATTTTGGCTAAGCAGCCTGGATTAGCTTTAGGTCTATGAAGTGTGGAGATAAAGCTCTTATAACAATACATGTACCTATTCTAGCATATATTTCCTCTTGAGCACTAAAACTAACCTAAAACTAGCTCTAGATTGCTTTCTAGTACCTTTGACAACTAGATTTTCTTCTCACTATCTGATTAGGGCATAAGCCAACATGAGACTAAAATTAATATCTAGCAGTTAATAATTAGTGGTTATATTTTCTTTTTCTAATTTTATTTTATCTTCTATCTTTTGGAATTGGTAAGGACATTTTTCCATTGATTCACAAAATCAACACTATTTCTAATACTCAGTTTGTATAACCCGTTATCTCATTTTCTAAGTGTTCTTCCTTCTTACACAAACCTCTTACATCCACTATTTTACCTATTTTAAAATTTTGGATTTATAAAACATTATATTGTATATCTCCCAAGATATCATAGTGATCTACATTTGTTAACTATACCAACATCAACAGATTTTAACTAATGACATTGGTTAATCCATCGACATTAGAAAACTCTTACTATTGACATTAGTCAAGTGACTAATGTTGGTGACTATGTAATTTTAATTTGATCAAAACATCAAGATAAATCAACACACTTACCTATACTTGAACCTACTTTTTCCTTATTCTATCACTAATACAGAGTAGTAAGACTATTTATGCTTCCTCTTGCATGGTATTGACATGAGCTCAAGCCAAAATTCTTATTGATTACTCAAGTTGAAAACCACTTCCTCCTTCCCCTCTTGATTTTGATTTCATCATGGATCATAATTTAGATATAGATCATACTCCCCAGCCCTAATGAAATTCTAATTATGCTTGAAGGAGATCAAGATTTTTTTAAATTTCTTGATCATAATGTGGTAGCCCTTTAGCATTACCTTAACATGAGCTGAACCTGTAATTATTTAAGTGACCCAATTTATGGTATTCCAACCTCTCTAATGGAGACAATATTAGTTTCATCCACCTCCACTATTTTACTCATGGTTACTCAAACCACCACCTTGACAAGTAATACAACCATAAATAATGTCCAAAGTTTAGCATCGCCAACTACCCAATCTCACCTAAACCCTGACATGACTTCCCTAATTTCACAACCACAATTAGTTCATTCAAGTCTCAACCCATTCTAGAATTTGGTGGTACTTATTCCATCTAATCTCACATCTATAATTACCTAGGTTATGACTCACCCTTCATCTATTATAACCATGCCAATAACTCAACTTATAATAGCAACATCCAACCAAATCATAGTCTCTAACCCAATGGGACAAGCCCCTTTTCTTTCCACCCCCTAACCTATGACTCATTATCCTTATGTTTCACCAACACAACCCTAGCAAGCTATGTCATACACTCCCTATACTTCCTATCATGTTCCCTATAACTTAGGAGGTATCTCCCAGACTAATCCACCTCCAGACCTCAGTAAGATGTTGATGGACAAGATGTCTAATCTAGAGACATCCATTTCTAGTTCAAATAATGTATTATCTTATGATCATATATGCAATGAACCCATCCATCCATCCATATTTTCTTATTCACCCTTATCCAAGCCAATGGGAACTCCCTAAATTTACTCATTTTCAAAGTAAAGGGGACCCAAAATAGCATTTGTGAGCATTTAGACATGTTTGTTATTTAATAGGGCATGATGGTGTGTTACTACTTTGCACCTTCCCTATGTATCTTTTAGTCGCTTCCTTATATTGGTATAGCTCTATAACTCATCACTCCCTCTTCTCATTTACCCAACTCAAACAAATATTCCTATACCATTTCTTTATTAATATTTTTAAAAAGATTTCTATTATAGACCTTTATTCTATTAGACAATTTGATGACGAGTCTATTAAAAATTTTATCACCCATTAGAGAGGCTTAATAAATAAAATATACTTCTCCTTACCCTAACTTGAGCTTATTCATCTCTTTTCAAGGGAATGTGCTAAGCACATCTCATCCACACTCTAGGTATAAACTTTATGCACATTTGATGAGGCCTTTACAATGGCATAGAAACTCAAGGTTCATGTTATAGATGAAGGTAAATTCAAGTTGTATAGTAAGAACCCCAATTCCAAATATTCTAAAGCTTCTCCTTCTAGCAAAAAACATCAAGGATAGAAACCAATCTAATTCCTTGACTTCCTAAAATCTGACCAAGTGTAATTCCAACAATGCTATGAACAAAGATAATACACTCCCATTAGGGAGTCATATACATCCATTTTGGAGAAACTATTATAACAAGGTGTCATAACCCTTCCTCAAATCAAACCTCCTATATATTTTAAACCCTCCCATCATATCCCAACTTGGTACAAGGAAGATGAGTTTTATAGCTACCATTGAGTTAAAGGCCATAATTCTAATAATTGTAAGACATTCAAGAACATTATTCAAGACATTATTGATAGAGGTGATATCATCTTGGATAATCTTAATATACCGCCTAATCAAAGTATGGATGTGTTCAAACATCATTTTTCTAACCATTCACCTAATGAAAATATTGTTCAGACCATAACTAACTTAGGTGATCATAATATCCATATGGTTAATATGGTCTTTCCTCTACCTCTAGTTCAACCTCCCCCTTAATAGGAGGTAACCATTCTATCGACTCCTCTCCCAAAGTTAATGGAATTTGTTTTTCCCATTCCTCCTCCCCAAATAGAAGATCATATTTCACCCATTCCACTCCTACATGAAGAAGAGCCTCATTTACCACTTATTTTACCACTAGAGGAGCCAATATTGCTAGTTCCCTTTGCACTAATATTACCTATCCTCTTAACACTTGAAGACCATGCCTTGCAAATTCCTTAAGCACATGTTGAAGTGAACATCATTCCTATATTATACCCCCTTAAGGAACCTTCTTCACCTACCTTTCCCCCACTGATATAGAGTAGTACCCCATCCACTCCACCTTTACACCTAGAAGAGTCAGTGTTATCCACTCCTGCATTAGACGAGAGACCTATTTTGCCTACTCCATTTGTACCACTCTTACCCCTTTTTTTACCTATGGAGGATCATAATTTACCTATTCCTCACCCACATGTTGAGGGAACAATAATCCCTATGCTTTACCCCCTTTAATAACCCTATTCACCTACCTATCCTCTACCCATGGAAGACCATCCCTCTTCTCTCATCTCTATCAAAGAAGACCTCATTATAGTTTTTTCTTGTCTTTGCCCTGAAGTAGTAGAGACCAATAATTTTCCTCTTTCCCAAACACCTCAACCTTCTAGAGACATAATCGTAAGGCCTATGTCAACTTCATCTAAACCCTTCTCACAATTGGTGAGAAGTCTAGAATTTATTGACTCCACGATGCTAGATCACGTAGCATTTTGGGACTAGCTTAAAATGCCTTATCTAACACAATGAATGTCAACCTTTATCAAAAACCCTCTCACTACCCTTTAACACAAGGTCCTTGAAAAAGCTGAAAATTATTCACCAAAGTCACCAAAATCTCATCCATCTATTTCAAAACCTTAACCCTCATAGGCATCTACCACATTAAAGTAGATCAAGCCCTTACATGTACGCCCCATCTCTAATTTAATTCATCCATAGGTGAAATAAGATTTAACTCCTCAACCACAAGTTAGAGTTTTAAATCCTAAATTATAGAAAAATGTCAAGTTTCCTTGATGTCATCAACCCCCTCTTCAACCCTTATCTTTACCATCAATTTTGGGACCACACCCCTCTACTCTAGTTGGACTATTGCCGACCCAAGCAAAAAAAAAGTTAAGTTACCTCCACTACTACCTTTTCCACTTGGTAGGCCTTTCACATCTAACACCATAATACTTAACACCAAAACAGTGTTAGAAATACATGTAACTCCATAGCCAACAAACAAGGAACCATGTAAAATTACTCCCACAACTCCTAAACAATAGAAGTTGTCCACTCCTATTAGCACAACAAGTGCAAGCCCACATGAAATCTCTCAGAGCTTTTTTCCTACATCAATTATTAAAATATTTCAGAATAAATCTTCCTCCCATTAAACCTTATAGTCCTCTTGGAATGAATCCTTCTTGGTTTAATGATACACAAGTCTATTTATATCATCATTCACCTAGACATAATACTGAGAGTTGTAAAGCCCTCACAGTAGTCATTTAGCAACACTGTGATGTCAACACTCTCTTTGTTGATACTCCCATTAATCTTCCTATTATTCCACCTTTGGGATCCATAATGTCTCCTACTATTTCACCTACATTCAAACCCAAATATGTGGTCATACTCCCTTTGCTACCTCCTTCACCTACATTTTAGATCAACATAATTAATGTGGCCACATGGTCATAAAACCAAAAGGATAAAGGTCACTACTCCTTGGGTTCATCCCTTTTCCAAAGATACTCCTTCTTTGAATCTTAAGATTTCTATCTTAGGTGTCCCTAAACTAACATGTTTAGACATCATTCAAAGCTCGCTGGTGAAACAACTTCACCAAAATCTTTTGAAAATTTCCTTATATGAGTTAATCCAAAAATTATCCCAACACCATCAAGCTTTGATTAGTGCCTTGAAATCAATTGAGGTACAACTTGATGATCCCCAACCTCTTGTAGCTTTGGTCAAATCCTTAAATTCTATCTCCCTTATTTCATTCAGTAATTTAGAAATTCCACTTTAACACCCTAAATATTAGGATTCTAACCTTTTTATTACCATATATATTGATCAAACTCATGTAAAGAGAGTCATGATTGATGGGATAACTAGTATTAATATTATTTCCACCCTTGCCAACAAACAACTATCTCTTACTGACAATTTCATGTCTCAAACTGATGTGGTACTCTACTCTTTTAATGATACCATAGCTACTATAGTGGGCACAATTGTCTTATATATCTGGGTAGGTCCCTACATAATTCTTGAGCTCTTCTATGTTGTATAAGGAGATTTATAATATAATATACTACTTAGATGAGCTTGGATATGTGTTATGGCATGTGTACCCTCAACTTTGCACTATTGTGTCAAGTTTGAATATGATGGACAAGTGCATGTTATACCCACTAACCCACCTCTATTTAGAACATGTAAAATAAATTATAGTCCCAATGATGTTCTCACTCCCTTGAAGACATCATCTTCTCTAAATGATACTTATGAAGCTTCCACAAGCTCTACTCCCCGAGTTACATAGATATCAGTAACACAAATTCCTAACAAGGATCCCATGGAGGAAACTTTTAAACTTTTATCACTTGACAAATATCATTTTTTGATGCTTGACATGTTCTATACTCCACAAGAGTATTGAAAGAATGACATGCACATAGATTATGATCCTCACATTAGGATGGTCATCCCTTATGTGTCCCTTAACCTTTGAACTAATTTCACATATGGGGAATTGATCAAGTTCCCATTGTTGGTGATCCATCTTCTTCACCACAACCTTTTACATGTGACTTTTCCTTCCTGAGCAACCCTAGTTTTACACACACCTATTTCTATTGGTGTGCCTAAAAAGGATTTATTTTGAGTCATTATGAGTAGGGTCTACATATGCCTATTGAATAGCCCACTAGCCAAACCATTGAAAATGCTAAAAAGAGGCATGGGGTGGGATATGATGAACCAACTAAAATTTCCCATGTACTAATTATTGAAGAGCTAGTCTTTCCTTCTCCACCTTCTTCTCCACCATCACCTATCAAATCAGAGGCATCTAAACCTCCTAATTTTTATTTCAATAAATGTCATCCATTTGGGGCCTCTCAAAACTCATCAAGGTAAGGAAACAAGGTCCCTTCCTCTCATTCATCCTAAAATAATTGATGAAGACTCTCCCACTATTAACACTATCCAATGTCAATATGATGATATAATTCTCACATACATGGGTGCAGATGATTCCTATATCCAATGATCACTCATGTTTGAAACACAAGTTATGTTAAATTAATCAACCATTGACATTGATTTTCCCTTTCATGATAACCCTCACATCCTCAAGATTGGTCAATCTTTGGATTTCTCTGAGCAAGCTTATTATGCCACATTTATTAATAACTATAGAAAAGCCTTTTCTTGTTCTTATAATGACATGTTTGGTATTGACCCCTCTATCATCACCCATAACATTATCACCAATCGAGATGCTAAACCTATTAAGTATAATCTTTGCAAGATGCATCCTCATATTTCTCTTCTTATCAAAGAAGAGCTCCAATGACTCCTTTTTGTTAACTTTAACCAATCCATCAACTACCCATAATGGATTTCCAATATTGTTCCTATCACAAAAGATATTTAGGAAATCTACATTTAGATTGACTATCATGACATAAATCTCACTTGTCCAAAAGATGAATTCCCATTGCTAAGTATTGACCAACTTGTTGATCTAACAACCAGCCATGAGATGATATCACTTATGGGTAGGTTCTCTAGATATAATCAAGTTTTGGTTGCTCCTAAGGATCAACACAAAACAACTTTTATCACCCCATAGGGTACTTTATATTATTAGGTCATGCATTTTGGTCTAAAAAATGATGGTGCCACTTATCAATGTGTTATGACTTACATCTTCCATAATCTCCTACATAAAATTATAGAAGATTGCATGGATGACTTACTTAGAAAGTCTAAACTTCCCCAAGATAACTTGATGATTATCAAAACCATATTTACTCATCACCTCCAATATAACATTTGATTAAACCCAAAGAAATGTGTTTTGGTGTTCTTTCTAGTAAGCTTTTAGGTTTTATCACTTCTCTCCATGGTATTAAATTCAACCATGATAAGGTTAGATAAATACTAGATATAACTCCAGATACTAATATCAAACAACTTCATAGCCTACAAGGTAGACTTTAGTCAATTCACCACTTCATCTCCTAGTTGTCAGATCAATGCCAACCCTTTCACCATCTCCTCAAAAATGATGTTTCCTTCCATTGGAATATAGATTTATAGGAAGCTTTTAATTCACTCAAAAAATGTCTCTTTTCCACAATATTTATTATTCCACATAAGGAAAATCAACCTTTCTACCTATACATCTCAATAATAGACCATTCTCTGGGTGCTATGATTTCACATCAAGAGTAGGTGGCTTACTACATAAGCTGTAAATTTATTGATTATGAGACTCGATATACCCATACCAAAAAAAATTTCCTTGTGTTGGTCTTT
This sequence comes from Torreya grandis, assembly GCA_037957365.1. NCBI lineage: Eukaryota > Viridiplantae > Streptophyta > Pinopsida > Cupressales > Taxaceae > Torreya > Torreya grandis. Next base: position 139,577 of record JARHVA010003643.1, read on the forward strand.
TTAGCCTCCAAGCTTAACCATAATCTCTTAAATCACAAAACCTATGTGGTCACCCATACTAATCCCCTTAAATACATGTATTCCAAGCCATATCACAACCAACATGTATCACGGTGGCTCATGCTCCTTGTTAAATTTGACATAGAGTTTATTGAATAAAATTCTATTAAGGGGTAAACAATCATTGACTAGTTAGCTATTGCCCCTTTACCTAATAACCAACTTTCAAACCTCAAATTCCCTAATCAATCCATCATAATTGTCTCCAATGATGACATCTCCTATTAAATGATGATGTTCTTTGATGAATCTAAATGTTCATATGGTGGGGGTATATGAGTCATTCTTATTCATCTAGATGGTGACCCTATGCCTTTTTCATTTTACTATATTTGGAATTCACTAATAATATGGATAAATATGAGGCTTTGATCTTAGGACTTCAAATATCTCTTTTTCTTGGGTATCAAATCCATAGCCATTTTTGGTGATTCTTAGCTAGTGGTTAACCATGTTAATGGCTACTACCTATGCAAAAATGAGATTCTATAGTGGTATAAACATCATGTAGATATGTTATTAGGATCATTTGACTCTTATCTCATACAAACTATTCCTCAATCTACAAACAAGTTTGTTGACACAATGAATTCATTTGCCTCACACATACCATCTTCATCCTCTTTCTCAAAAATCTATGTCACATGCATCTCTTAACATTACCCTCCTATGTATCAACTAACATCATCTTTATCATAAATGTAACATCCAACCCACATGACTTATGGTACAAACAACTTATATATTACTTTTCCTTCTCTATCACCCCTTTCGATCTCTCTAATAATGGGAGATGTGCCTTCATAAAATGTGCCACTTGTTACACTATGTTAGGGTGAATTCTCTACAATCTAGGTTTTGATGGTCTCCTTCTTAGATGTCTCACCAGTACTAAGATTCCATTCACTATTAAGGAATTCCATGATGGGATTTATGGTGGACATTTCAATGGTCAAATAGTTGCCAAGTATATCCTTTAACTCAACTATTATTGGCCAACACTCCATCAAGACTATGATGATTATGTTCAAAATTATGTCAAATGTCAACAACACGCTAAACTCATTCATGTTTTGAGTCATGCATTACAAGTCACCAAATATTTCTAGCCCTTCTCCTAATGGGGCTTGGATTTAATTATGGAGATTAGTCCTCATTCCTCCCTCCATCATCATTCTATCATTACTACCATTGAATACTTCAAAAATTGGGTCATGGCCATTCCTCTCATTTCCTCTAAGGCTAAAAAAATTGTTTTCTTTATCAACCATCACATCATCTATCATTTTGGTGTCCCTCATAAAATTATAACAGATAACAACAAATCTTTCAAAAATAAGACTATCCAAACTCTTTGTGATACATTCAAAATTAAATTAAGATTCTCATCATCATATTGTCCATGAGAAAATAGATAGGAAGAAGATTTTAACAAAACATTGACCAAAATTCTCATAAAATTAGTCAACAATATAGGCAAAGATTGGCACACACACAATCCTTTTGCTTTATGGGCTTACCACACTAGCATTCAAACCCTTATAGGTGCTACACCTTTTTCCTTGGTCTATGTGATGGAGAATATTTTTCCTCTTGAGGTTTATATTCTAGCTCTTCACATTTCTTTAAAACACATACTTTCTAACGATGACTTTTGATAAGAACATTTGGATCAATTTGAATTCCTTGATGAACATCGTCTCATAACCCTCAACCACGTCCAAATATATGAAGAGCATATCAAATGTGCTTACAATAAAAACCTCAATGAGTGCTATTTCAATATTGGATACATCATCTTAAATGAAAATTAGCATGTGACAAATATGGAGAAAAGCAAATGGGGTAAGTTTTCTCCTAATTGGGTTGGACACTATATCATAACTCACAAGTATGGCTTAGGAACTTATCACTTATCTTCTCTTGAAGGAAGGCCAGAACCTGAGCCTTTAAATGCCTTATACCTATAACCATTCTTTTGTTAACCAAGCATCGCTTCACCTCGTGTTTAACTTGAGCTCATCCCTTAAGCACCCTTATTACCTTCATCTCCCTTTCTCTTCACCCTTACTCCTACACACTTATTTAAATTACAAAGTGTTATGGTTTTGGCCTAAAAGTTGAAAATTCTTAAGACCCTATAGTCTTATCCATGACTAAAATAAAAAAATAAAAACAAAAACAAACAAACAAATCAGATATGTGACAAGTTCTAATCTTTAAGTTCCTATTTCTCAATGTAGACTGCTCCCTTAAAGGATAACTATGTAACTTCTCTTTGCTAGTATCAATAAATTTCTCCCTTAAAGGATAGCTATTTAAAAACAAAAAACAAATGCTTAGAACACTCCCTTAAAGGATGGATAGGGCAAGATTTATTCTCAAAGAGGAATAAAAATGAAAAGCTTCTCATATTGATCAACTTTTTATGACCTCTACACATACACAACTCCATTGTAGGCTTCCCACGTTGATTAGCTCACATAATAAAAAGCTTTAAGTCATGGATTTGCCTATAGTAGCTCTTGGGTCACCCAAAATAGGGGAATATCATTCCCACTTCGAAGGTTATTCTACCAAAACATTTTACCTCATTTTACCCCTTTTTCCTTTATACTCTTTCAATAGACTTTGAACTCACTTAAAACAAGGTGAAAATGACACTTCTCTAAGAGACAAAGTGGTCCAGTGCTACAAGGCATGAATGAGGCTCATATTCTTGAGCCTATTTATGTTATGATAATGTTCTTTACCAATACATGGGCATTTTGACTCCTTATTTTCCCATCCAAATCACATGTCGATCTCTCTATTAAGATGAAAATTTTATACAAGCACTACCTAGCCTATTCATTTCAAGAATACACCATCACAAATATGGATAAATGCTAATATGAAACTAACAAACCAACTATGCATACACTATTACAAATATGGAAAAATACTGAAATATACTAGCATACCCAACCTATTCATTTTAAGCATACACCATCATAAATATGGACAAGTGCTAAGATGAACTAATGAACCAAGTATGTATATACCATCACATAAATGGGAAATGCTAGTTTAACTCAACTATCATGATCAACATTAACATAATAATTTATAAAAATATCATCTCATAATCATAATAAATACATCTTAGAATCACAATAAACAAAACATATCATATCATATATATATACACACACACACATACACACGCTCAAAATACCTGTCCATCAATACATGATCATAATATCATCTCTCTCTAAAAATATACATCTCATATTTTTGGCTCACAAGCCAGTGTACATATAACATATATAACCAAAAATGATAAACTTTGGTGCTCAGAGTCCTCAAGGCTCTCCACATGATCAAGAGGAAGCAGTGTCATCACCACTCTCAGTCTATTTGCATATGTATGAGTTATAATCCATGGTGCATGACAAATATCTCTCCTACTCTCTAAAATTAGAATACCTTTGAATCTATAGGTACTCCCTAATGGCCCTTTTATAGTAGGAAATCTCATCAAGGGTAGTAGTATAACTCACTAGAGATATGGTCTGCAATAGTCCTATCATACCAACTAAAGGCTTGACCTATACTAGTTCCTATGGTGGAATAGGAGGAGTACCGTGACCTACTACTCTCAAACTATCCCTCTTCACTGTCATTTTAGTAACCTTCCCCTATAAAACCTTGACCTAGCCTTGTAGTACCCCCACCTAGCCCTGTAATATCTCCACCTATCCCTATAAGGCTAATACCTATGCCTACACTATATCTCTAGCCTACACTACTACATCTCATGCTTCTATAGCTAAATCTCTCTCCCTCACCACCCTCTACAAATTTGGTGGTGGCCTCCTCACCTCTATTGTGAGATGTAAACTAACCCACCAATCCATATATGCCATTATGCACCTTGGATCAACTACACTCAATCTTATTGCATCTCCTCAAAATGTATCCCATTTATCTCCAATGGCAAGGGTAAGGGTACCTTTATATCATCCCTCCTATATCAAGGGAAGGTAGGTAGTACATATTATATTAGGTCAAACTACCTCTTGATCCATGCCATGGGTACCATCTCAAGCTCATTGACTCATCTCCCTCTAATCCATAATGAGCTCTACAATCCAACCAACTGCTATGCCTATCCTTTGAATAAAGGGTATGCTAGGTAGGGTCTCCAAAAAATATTTGTAGTGATTAAGCCGTCAATCATGTGCCTATAATGAGCAATGTTGTACACTACACCATCTACTCAGGTATATGCCATCCCATCTCTACAATGCCTTAAACCCACCCTAAAGATGGCAAGAATCATAATAGGTAACCCCATTGGTCATGCCACCATAATATGCTCATACACATGATAGTGAAGTAAATACCTGACACAAACTATATCATCAATGTAGTCTCAAACCCCATAGCTCTCTGTATATTTATGCCAAAAACATTAGTCCTCATGCAAAAATAGTTCATTGCTCAACCATATATGTTAGAACACCCATCAATGCAATAAAAAATCTACCACCATATACATCTAGTAATGCATACACTTTGATCCCTATCATCATCAAGATGCTCAATTGATGTTGCTCCTCATCAACCATATATAATGGCTCATAAGTGAAACTCGTTGAGTGATAGGTCACCTCACTAACATGCTCATCATATAATGCTACCATGTGTATATCATGCTCCTCTCTTGAGCATGAAAATATTTCCTCACCCTAGAGTAGCAATCATAATATCCTATATACATCCTTTTACATCATTGTCAACTATTTAATTAGTAGATGGAAGGTGTTAATGGTATGATCCCACATCGTGATCAATGCTATCATCAGGGTCACATCTTGGGTGACAGTGTAATATCAATGCACTCCCCATAAGCATATGTCTTTCATGTTCTTTCATTCATCTAGGATGACATCCCTCCTCATACATGTTAATAACCTCGATAGGTGATCCCGCAATGTCAACTCTAGCCTCACCTATATCCACACACACATAACTCAAGTCACATACTTTCTAATATAATCTATCATCACCTTTTTCCCTTCTCACTAAGAGAACTACATTGGTCTAAGGTGCTCCACTACGATATGTAATTAGAACTCAATCGACATGGGGTCTTGTAAGGTTAGCTTAACCATTTACCCACTTAACTATCTATCCTATTCTTCCCTCTTTACCCTAGGCTTCACTGCCTCTTTCTCTCAACCTTAGGCACAATTAACTATCACAACTTTAGGCCTCATGGCTTATATACCTACGCCTAAACCCTATGCCCTATTTTTTAAGCCCTAGGTCTTCTGACCTATCTCAACCTTTATTTTTAAACACACATTTAACCATGCCTTAGATATTTTTCTATAGGCTCTTAGATAACTACATTGGCTTGAAGCCTTAAACTAGGCTATATAGCTAGAACTCAGTCAACATGAGGTCTTTTAAGGCTAGTTGACTACTTCCATTAGGGATCCAAAATGACACTTTCTCCTATATTTTAGTTTTTCATAACTATTGATGTTGGCTTTAATGTTGAAATCAATGCTTAGTGTTCACTGACATTAGTAGAAACCTACTGACATCAGTGCCATGTTGGTTGACATCAGTAGACCCTACGAATGTTAGTGATTGGTTTAGCCCTAGGGCCAAATGATCCATCCCTAATAGTTCACATTTTTACCTAAAACTACCCCATAACCATCCCAGCTTACCCTAAACCTATCCTAAGTAATTTCCTACCCCTCTACTACCATTTTCTTTAACCCTCACCTCTAAATTCGTCTATAAAATCAAATTAACCTATTTGTATTCAAAACCAAATCATAGAGACTCTTACTTCATCTCTCCATCTCCTTTGGGATGACACAACTAGATCTTATGGTGGCAATCCTCTCATTGGGTCCCCTCTTAGCTCAACCATCTCAATCATAGTTAGATCTCTATTTTCCTCCAATCAAAAGTTGAAAATGAGTTTGGTCAGTCACCAAACCACCTTTTGCTATGTTTGGTTAGCCATGAACATCGATATCCTTGACCTAATCTACCAATGTTAACACTTACACCTATTGATATTAGTAGTATTGACCTAAGTCACTAATGTTAGCACTATTTACTACCAACATCAGTGATGTCACTGGCACTGGTATGATTAGATTAATGTTTTCACCAATAACACTAATTTTTTAGACCTTACCTATAATTTGGGGTGACTGGGAGATCACATATACCTCCCCAACCTTGATGACCACTAACTTAGAGATCACGTATACCTCCCCAACCCTCATAACCACACTTAGAGATTACATAAATCTCCACCCACGATGACTTTACTTAGAGATTAGAAATATCTCCTAGCTCACTAACCCTTTTACACCACCCTCACATTGCTTATCTTGACCACTTATGCTATTCTTTTATAGTTGGATATTATACACATACATATATATTAGGTGTTTTGGATGGTAACCAAGCTCATCCTATCACCTGCAACCTTATTGTGTTTCTGAGGGGCACTTCCTACCTTAGATACCTAGCACACATAGACCATTAGAGCTACAACTTTGATTATTTTCACCTTCTTAGATATCACTTACAATCTATGCTTTTGTTATTTCTATTTGTTTCCTTAACCATACTTGTTCTTGACTTTATCAAAATAACTCATAGTAGTATATGCACACATAGTGATATCACATTCTCCTTCACTCACCCAATTCACTTTTTGTCAAACTGGTACTCAATTCTTGTTTTTCCTTCATCGATTCCCATTTTGAGGGGGGATACCACATCCAATACTTGGACCATATAACTCTTATTTTTGTCTTAAAACTTGTTAGTACAAATTACAAGATAAAAAGGGGTAAATGTAGACACCAAAATTATGTCACACCTATATGTGTAACTCCCTATGTTGAAACCCCCCTTAACCCTTATTTTAATAATAACAATTAGCCTCCTTAACCCATGATTTTACCCCTCACATATTTAATTAATTAAAAACATATAATTAATTTAATTAAAAACCCCTTTTACCACCTTACCAAGCCACATCATCCTAAGACTAATTCTCACTTGATGAGTCACCTTAAGACATAGTCACCTTATCCTAACTACCCAAGACTTGTTGTCACCTCAAGCCTAAATTCCTAATCAACTACATCCTTATTAACCTCCTATTTTTACCATTTTGTAATTGGTACCACATTTGGCATGAGGAGCAATAGAAAATTGGCCAAAAATAGTAGTTTTACCTATTCTAAGGCCACTGACATTGGTCAAACCATGATCAATGTCGACATGATCACCAATGTTAATTATATAAACCAAACTCCAACCTTATATTTAGGTCATTAAAAATCAAGAAAATTGATTCTTATTTGTATCCAAGCTCCTGGCATTCAACTTTCAACATCCTAGCTTACTTTTGTCTTACATAAGTCAATCTAGATTAGAAACCAAGCTATTGAGGACCAAGAACACCCACTTATTTTCTCTATTTAGGGCATCAATTTGGACTACCTAATAAGAGCCATCCATCTAGAACTTATCATTTAGTCACGACTGTATCTAAGTATATCACTTACTTTTTAGGTCTTTTAAGTAGTTACTTTACTATCACTTTACATCTATTATTCATTACTTTACACATTCCTAACTAAAACCCCATGAGGGAGTTATAAATTTTCCATTCTTGTTTCCCCTTGACCTAATGGACCAAACCTCTAACCATATCCATCTAAACCATACTCTCTCTCACACACACAACTCTCTTAAACCTCTTAAACCTAACCAAAACCATTTCCCAGACCTAAAAATCCTTTTGCAAGCCCCTAGGTAATTATTAACCCTACTAACCTTGATATCCTAACCAACATCAATCACCTTCACCTAATGACCCGAATATCATAACCGATATTATTAACTTCTTTAATAACATTGGTGATTATGGATTTCCTAACCTTTCCAAAACCCACCAAAACACCTTCTAAAAAATACAAATAGAATATACCACCTACACTCTGTTACTTTCTACTACACTTAGCTTGTGAATAATGGTAACATTATCTCTCTTTCACTCTCTCTTTACATCTGTTTTATTTATTTATTACTCTTTTGTATCTCAAAATTGGTTTGTCATCTCAAAGGAAGTTTCACACTTCCTAAAACAAGCATGTATCTTGGCATCCCACTCATTTATTTACTAGCAAACATTTTGTGGTAGTGCTTTCTTTCTTGCAAATAAACTTCCCCAACCAAAGAAGAGTGCTCGAAACATCTAGATATGGTGTCTAAACCAATCCAAGTTCATTCTAATCACTTATCCCTATCATTCTTCTCTATTTTTCTTTAAACTTGAAATAGATGAATTTTAGCAAAACATCACTTACTTTGGATAGTCTTCATGCATGTCACCTTCATAATAAAATAATAATGTTAGTGTATTCTAGGACTCTTAGACTAATGTTGTATGCCTTGTCTCTTTGTGATAGAGTATGATAGTCTTGTCATAAACATCTTGGTATATCACCCCCTACAATAGGTTTTATTTTATGAAAACTATAACCTTTTTCCCCCATAAATAATTAGTTAGTATAAGTGAAAGTATTTCAAGACACATTCTAGGAGATATCACTTTTATAGGTTCATCTCACCTATTGGTTACCCATAGCTTGTGATATGTTTTCATTTTACCACCTAAATGAGGAAATTTGAGACATCTTCTCAAGGGGTTAAAATCCAAGTGACAAAAGTAACTTCAAACCTTGATTGGAAATAAAGTTGGTTGCAACAAAAGTAGGTTCATCAATAACCTTTTTTTCATCCCTAGGGATTGACACAATGTTTAAGGAATCAAAACATTTAATTAAGTCCCACACTCTACATTTATATTTATTAAGATAGCATAACTTGAATTGATATATACTCTTGACATGATTAAATACTAGTTTAGAATCACTAAAAACTAATAGTTCCTTGACCTTGTGTTTGATTGCAAATTGTAATCTAGGAATAAGTGCTTCATACTATAAAATATTATTAGTGCATGGTAATTAGAGTTTATAAGAGGAATTATATTCATTCCTAATGGGATTGATCAATAACACTCCTACCTTAATAACTGATTTGCATCTAGCACCATCAAAATATAGCTTCCATAATCTAGGCATAACATGAGAAATTTTGGAATTACATACCTTTGTGGTGTCAAGAGTGTAAACACTTAGATATAAGTTAACCATGTTGACCCTCTCATTGGTCTCATTGTACTTAGTGCTCATATGCTTCATTTTTTTCTCCCTCTCTATTATGATCTAATTTGGAACTCCTTTTGAGGGTTACCATCTATGTGAATAGTCAGTAGACATATAACCATTTAGAGATATGGTCCAATCCCTACTTAGTAACATTCTATATGCATTAGGAATATCCACCACTTGGATGTGAATGAATTATTGGATCCTTTGTTTATAATCAATTTACATGTGAACATTTATCAATTCACCAATTAGTTTGACCCTTGATTTATGTAATTGAGTCACAAACCTATCAGATTTAATTAGAGTCAAACCTAAGTGTTCACAAATACTTTTAGTCATACTATTTGCAGATACACTAGAATCCAACAAAAAATTATGTAAATTCTTACCAAAGATCATAATTTTAAGTAGGAAAGGTGGAACATCTACCTTAATTTTGTATATTGTAATAATATAATGTGTAGACTTTTATTATTTTTTAGGCTTCTTAGACAAATATTCCAAAACCAAATCCATTTGTTATGTAATTTGAGTAAATTCATGCAAATTAATGTTAGATTTGATCTTTTCCATGTCCTCTACTATACTATATCTAATCTTATTGGAAGATTTAGAAGTATAAACATTATGTTTAAAGGTACTTCCCTCAAGAGGCACTAGATTATTGTCTGATATAATATCAGAAGTGTCAAAGTTATTTGGATTTGAGGTAGTCAAAAGTTATGTCTACTCCCTATTCTTTAGAGGATAATTCTTACTCAAATATTACTAAAAAGCATGAATCTCTTTAGGGATATCCTCAAGCTCATTCTCTTCTTCAACTAGGAACTCAAATGTATCCACCATGAGAGTTGAATCAATAGATTTAGATGACCTTGAAGAACATTAGGTATTTACACCAATATATTTATTAGGTATAACTTAAAAAAATCTATAACTCTTCTTGAAAATCTTCAAAAGCATTACAAAATTATAGACAATATAATTCACCATGTTTTAAAGTGAAATGCACTCTACAATAATTAGGCAAAGTTACATCAAAGAGATTTATATTGTATATAATTATAATTACATGATGTACATGAATTAATCTTGGATTGGATAAGATAGATCACACCTACACTTCCAATTGGGTATACACTTGTTATTCAAGAACATGACCAATATGGGAATCTGCTAGACCTAATTAGGGAATCACTTCTATCACTTATCACAACATATCATGCTAGGAAGGGTTCTAAAGCCTACAGTCTAAAACAATCACACAATAACCCTAAAAGAGTCCTATGATTTGATATTTCACTTATGCTAATAAACAAGATAATAAACTATTCTAATAACAAGAAAATTAAACTAATCCAGTGTGCACCAAACCTTGTGGCACAATGAGAGGGGTTAAATGCAAAGAAATCAAATATGTATAGGAAACCTTAAATATATTAAGTATGCATAACACCCTAATATATATATATAATATGAAGAGTAATATTATTTTATCCAAAACTTATGCTATTTTTATCTATTAATAGAGAAGAGAACAAAATTAGAATATACTTACTTAAATGTGAACTCATTGTGATTCAATCTCTCCCTTGGCCAATGGGGCTTCAAAAGAGCTTGTTTTGGTTTGTAAGGATCACTTTATTAGGCCAAAATATCCAAGACCTATCCACAAGACTAGATTATCCAAAATAAGAAACCTAAGCTAAAACTACTCAAGTAGATTGGTGGAAGAGCAGATTGTGAAGAGGCACGAGAAAATAATAACTCTTCATTGCATATTCTAATAATGACTGAAATTAACTTGTATATATAGGAGTATCTCAACAAAAAAAAATTTAGGAATGTTAGTTATGCTAGGTCGACCCAATTGACCTAAAACATTTTCAAGCTAATGCCTAAAGTCTGTGCTATGGCCTTCATAAGGCTAACAAACATAAAGAGATAAAATGACCCTAGACTGCACTAAGTTGACCAAGTCAACCTAGTTTGATGAGTATGTCAAAAGGGTGTGAAGCAAGGAGAAGAAGAATATCAAGATAAAAATACTATAGGGTTATGTAAAAGAGGATAAATATCTTAGGTAAATGTTTTAATAGATGAATGGATTAGAATTAATGTGGTAATAAGGGATAATAATCCTATGAAGCACTAAGGGTCTACCCACCCATTAAGGTCTGGACTTAGAGAGATTGAGCCATGATGGATTCTTGTAAGATGTAAAACATCATTATTTGATAAAATTTAAAACTATTATGTGTATACATATGCCCCACTCAAAGCTCATCATGTGTCACTAAGGTATAATAGGGGATGGTGCTTTGAGAAAGAACATAAGGACACATAACACTAATGCTAAAATAATTTATAGTATTTTAAAATTCATAAAATAACTAAAAGTAAATGACAAAAATGGAAACTAAATAAAAACTAAATAACTAAAAATTAAATGTAATGCATACATTGACTTGCCTTTTATCATGAGATGGTTGTTAGTTATATTTTTAGTTTTTATTATGTAGGGTGTAGAGACTAATTTTGAAAAACCCAAGAATACAAAACTAAGGAGAAAAAATAAACAAACATAAGAAAAGCCAAGACAACTAGTGCTATGAAAATAAGATGTACGTGGGAATTTGGCAAGCAAGGTGACAAATACTATGTTAGACTGGATGACCAAGTCAAACAAGAGTAAATCGGGTAACCAAAAATCCAAGGCTACTAAAGACTAAAAAAATCAAACAAGTAAACCTAGAGTAAGAAAAGGAAAACTCACCAGTTCATGTGAAGGATACATGTTTAAAATGGAATGATAAGCAAGACAAATCAATGGTAAAAAGAAAAAACAAAATGGTAAAGCAACATTGATGAGTGAGCAATAACAATCTACATCTCACTCAATAATTGAAAAATGGAGTATATAAAAGAGAAAAAACATTGATGAGTGAGTAGTAACAATCCACATCTCACTCAATAATAGAAAAAGGTTATAAACTCAGGTATCCATAACAATAAGATAGTAAAATCATGATAAATGGTAAAAAGAAGGTAAAGTAAGTCTAATAAATGTAAAATTAAGTCAAGAATATTATCCAAAGTTGCTTAAACATGTTGTTTTACATCTAAAGATAGATAAAACTAAAACAAAGTAGTGCTAGCATGTTTTTAAGAAATGAATAAGAAATTTAAAGGAGAGGGAAGATAGATTTGGAATCAAAATTTGGCTATCAAGGGGAGAGATTAAATGGGTGGACGTGAGATGAAGGAAAAACCAAGGTAGAAAAACTCTTTATCAAAGTGAAGACACTCAAATTTGGTTTTTCAAAACAAGAGGATTATCAATCTTAGGGACTCTAAATAACTTCTCTTTATCTACATAAGTCTTAGGTCAAAAAATGGAGTATATATATCATCCTATGAAGGCTATATGCATGAAAAATAAAATGTACCTACCTCCCTATGATGTGCTCCCCATTATTTAGGACCCATTTTAGATTCATAAATCTACTTTGAATATTGGGTACTTTCATGATAAATTAGGTACCACCATACATTTTTTTGAATTCTCTTATCCAATCTACTGGTCTACTGCACCCTAAAGGACTTCAACTCTATGTGAAGCTGACTATGGAATTTGAGCTCTGATTGGAGATAGGAGATGTGATTATAATCATTTATTTTGTTGTGAATTTGAATTTTTAGATTTATATGTTGTCTTTTAGATATCATTGTATTTTTTTCAAATGATTTGGCTTTTAACTTCCTTGATGTTTTTTTTATTCCTCCTCCATATAGATTTAGAAAACTAAGCATGGGTGTGAAACTTGACTTTCATTTTAAAACTTGGGACAAGGTTTCTAAGAGAGAGAACATCAAAAAATGGGGTCTAAGAGTCATAAATCTAGATGCAATAATATTTCTATCTTGACTTTGACTTTGTTTTATCCAATGAGGAGATGAAAAAAGGGTAAATCAAGAGGAATGATGCATAGAACAATTTAAGTTACTTAAAATTTAAAAAAAAAGTGACAATAGGAAAAAAGAAGGGATACAATGATAGAAAAGGTGTGATTCCTTATCATAAGAAAGAGGGAAATGGAGGAAAACATGCTAATATAGTTTGTTTGTAAATTCCATCTAGCAAAAGAAGTAAAAGCTAAAGTTTCAGAATAAGGATCAAGTATAAGAAAAGAATGGTAATTTTATGAGGAGGGTTAGGTCCTATCCATGATCTTACAAAGCAATTCGTAAAAGAGAGACCCATGAGGGTGTTAATAAGGAAGAGAAAAAGAAAGTGAGGGAACATTTTTATAAAGCACCTCACAAAAAGAAAACCCAAAGGATGCCAAAATAACATTGGCAAGTAGCAACAAGAGAAAGAAGATAAATACAAGATGGTAATTTTTTGAGGGATGTTTTGTCCTATCCATGGTATTATGAAAAAACTCACAAAATAAAACCCAAGGGGAACCAAATAAAAATTGGTAAATAGAAGGAGAATGAAAAAGTAGATAATGAAGACTATGGTAAATCAAGAAACCAAAGGACCAAAAAGGGAGTACCAAAGGCTTGTGAACAAGAGGGAAATAGTATAGATGGAGAGACCCATGTTTAATTAACCTATAAAAAGTATTAGATATATATAGATAGAAATCATGATATGAAGGAAATGATTAGGCAAAGTACATTTTTAGGAATTGAGCATTGGTGGGTTCCTTGAAAACATGGGCTTCATTAGTTTGAAGGTGGTATGTACTTAGACCAAGGATATCTTTAGCTAAATATGGGTCCCACCATTTTTAGGTTTATTTACCTTCTTTATCATGGGTTTAGTCTAGTTTATGGACAAGATCACCAACATTAATTGTGTGGAATTTAACACATTTATTATGTTGTCAGGCAATGTGAGCCTTATATTAGCGGTTATGTTGTAAGGTAGAGAAATGATGTTGATAAACTAGATCAAGGGCATGAAGGCAAAACTCAAAAAATTATTCATTATGAATGATGTCATTAAAACATATGTTAATAAAAATAAGCTCAACCTCAAGAAGAAGAACCAACTTAGAACCATAAACTAGAGAAAATGGAGTCTCTCTAGTGGCAGTATGTATGGTAGTCTAATAAGCCCAAAGTATGGGATAAAGATGTAGATGCCAATATGTGAAAGTTTCACAAATTGTATTTTAGATAATTTTTTTGAGAATATTTTTAGTGGCCTTAGATTGACCAGTGCATTATGGATAGTAAGGAGTGGAAAACTTGTGATTGATTTTAAATTTGGTGCAAAGTTGTTTAACATGCTTATTTTTGAAATTATCAAAATTATCTAAAATGATGGTATGAGGAATGTCAAAAAGGAAAATTATTTAGTTTAAAATTAATTTATATATGGTAAGATTGATGACATTAACAAGGGGCATGGCTTCAACCAATTTACTAAAGTACCTGGTAGTGGTGATAATAAATACATGGCCATCTTGAGAGCAAAGATGTTTACTAATTATAATGAATCCCTATGTGGATAATGGCCATGGAGATTTTATAGTTTTAAGTTTAGCTAGTGGAAAATGAATGAGATCATCATGAATCTGATAAGGATTACACTTTTTAGCATATTTAATAGCATCCTTTTCTAGAGTAGGCTAATAATAATCAATACATACACATTTTTGAGATGTAGCATGTCTTCTATAGTGACCATCATAAATACCCTGATGTGCTTGTTCAAGTAGATGAGGGACCTCATCTTTCATGACATAATAAAACAAGATACGTTCAACATTATGATAATAAAGGATTTTATGTCTAAATATGTACTTGAAATCTTGTTTATGAAGATGTGTCTTTTAATGGGAATCCAATTCAAGAGAATAAGTTTGATTTTATAATAATTGGATGATATCTTGATACCATGGGCATTGTCAAATGGTAACAACCTTGATGTGGTAGATAAGTAAAGCAAGAGAGTGGGTAGATGATAAAGATTTGATTACTTATATGATAAAAAAAGGATCATAAATAACTTGATGTGGATGAAAAAGAGAAGTTGAAGATGCAAGAAAATAAACAATGGAATTTCTATCTCTAGGTATAGCCTCAGTTATAAAAAAGATAAAATTATTGGCAAGAGTGATTAAAATTTGATGATAGGTGATAAGGTTTTCACTTTTATATTGATAAGCACCACTAATTTGATGAAAGATGATCTGATGATCACCTAAAGCATGAATATATTTTATGTAAAAATCAAGAGAATATCTCATACCTATTATAAGAGATATGTACTTAGCCATATTATTGGTGACATCAAATGTAAAATGGAAAGCTAAAAGAATTATCTTGCCAAGAGGACTAGTGAGAATGCAACCTGCCCTAGCTCCTTGAAGGCATTTAACACCATCAAAGTGAAGGGTCCAAGTATCCTTTTGTAAGTTAACATTAATTTTAGTCTCTTTGATAATTAAATTTGGTTGAGTGTTACTGGAGGAAGCAAAAGATTCATCAAATTAATTAGCTTCAAAATTGGTAGTATATCTATTAAAATAATCATTAAGAGAAAGTGCTTGATTAAGACATTCAATGTTAATTATATTACTATTTTAAAGGTTATCTTGAAGGGAATAAGTGTTTTAAATATAATATATATCAAGTTGGTCAACTATGGCTATCCCTTTGACATCTTTCTACTTGACAATGCAAAGATCAAATTCCATAAGTAATACTATCCACTTGCTAATTCTATATCTTACAATAAATGATTTAGATAATAAATGATGGAGAGGGTAATAATGAATAATGACATAAGTGGTTTGGTAAATCATGTAGTGATGAATCTTTTTACCTATGAAATAGATAGTGAGGCAATCATGCTCAATTTTTGTATAACATGTTTCATAATCTATGAGGGCTTGGCTAATATAATAGATGGCATACTCTTTGCCTATATCATCTTGTTGGGAAATCATCACCCCAACTAGAATAGGTGTGGAAGAAATATATAGAATAAAAGGTTTATCATTGAAAGGAGGATGAAATGTAGGTGGATGAAGAAATGAATATTTCATATTGTCAAACACCTTTTGACATGGATCCATTGATTCCAAGGCTATACTTTTTTTGAGAATGGAATTAATAGAGTGAATTTGATAATCCATCTTAGGAAGAAATCATCTAATTTTCCCAAGTTTGCCTAAATAGGTATGAATGTTAAGATTAGAATGAGGAAGATACATGTTTATAAAGGCATTAAATTTAGATAGATCAACGTCAATACCATAGAGAAAGACTAAAAATCCTAACAATTTTGTAGATGTAACTCCAAAGATAGATTTGAAAGGATGAAATTGGACTTTATATTTGATGAGACAATCAAAGATGATGGTAACATGAAAAATATGATTTGTATGGTGTTTGGATTTGGTGATAAGATCATCCACATATGTTTCAATAATTTTATTGATGAGGTCATTAATATATGAGTCATTGCACATTGGTAAGTCATCTCAACATTTTTGAGACTGAAGGGAATTTTAACATAATAATAAGTGCCCCATTCTATGGTGAAATTAGTCTTATGTTGGTCCTTGAGAGATATATGAATATGGTTATATCCTAAAAATCCATCCATAAGAGATAACATTTCATATCCAACCATGGAATCAATAATGGCATCTATTGAAGGCAACAAAAAGTTGTCTTTAGGATAAAAAATATTAAGATTGTGTAAATTAATGATAATATGAATGACCATAGTGACCTTTTTCTAAATAGGAAAAATATTGGAAAACCATTCAGAATAATCCACAAGTTTAATAAATTTAGCATCAATTAGTTTGATGATTTCCTTATGGCCTAAGTTGGTAATTTTGGAATGAAATTTGCATTGCTTATGATTCACAAGTTTAGCATCATAATAGGTAAGGATGTTATAGACCACTATGCTAGGGTTAATGTTAGACATGTCTTGGTAAGACCAAGTGAATGCCTCTTGATACTTATCAAAAACTAGGCTGAAATTATCATGTTTAGAGGGTGAAAGTCATTTAGAAATTATGTTTGATTGAGGGCATGAGGGAGTATGATATTGTGTATGATTTGTTTCTTTAATAAGCATGGAATTACCATCCTAAAATTTTTATGGGTAAGGATGAAATTGTATTAGTTTTGGGATCAATGATAGTGATAAAGTGGTTAAAGCTAGGAGTTTTAGTTTTAAAACTTCCAATTTTATGATGTTGTTGAGGGAGTTGAGGTTATCAAGCACAAAGTAACTAAAGTATAGCTTCATCACTAGGAAAATGAGGAAGAGGACCATAATACTCAACATCTACTTCTAGATATAAAATTTGGTTACCATGGTGATCATATTCAGAATGCATTGGACAGACATTGGTTGCCTTGACATCAAGTGTGATTTCAAGAGTAGAAGAAGTAGATAGTGTTGATGGGTTATTTGATAGGAGAAGGATTAGATTTAATGGGAGAATTTGAAGGAGGTAAATAATATGAAAGTAATTCCAAAGGTTTGGAAGGTGTGATTTATTCTACCATTTAAGGAGAATTGATAAGAGGAGGATTAATAAGAAGCACATAACGCTTAGGTTCTAATTTATTATCTATAGAAATGGTATGCACATCTCGATTGAAAGTGTGAATTTGGGATAAGGTATTTTGATAATTGAATACATCCAAGTCTCTAGATTGATCTTGGGCCATGATATAGTTGTCATCATAAGTGGGAGAAATTATGCATGTTTGAGATTAAGGAAGATCTTTAGACGGTGAAATCCCAAGATTAATGAATGTTCGAGGAGACATGGTGAGAGGATATCGAAACAATTTAGCCACTCTAAAATCAAATGAAAGTAAAATCACCTTTAGGTAAAGATGACTCTTGAACATTTCATGGAGGGGGAAATCAGTAATCTCATCCATGAGAGGAATGGTATGATCACTTGGCAAAAGAGAAGGAGGAATCCACTCTGAAATGTATGGAGGTAATTTGGTGGTGTTAAAAGTATGTTGTAACTCATTGGGATGATCATCATCAAAAATCACAAGAGTGACTTGTAAATTAGGATTGATATTAATGAACTAAGGTAAATGAACATTATTAATTTTAGGGATTTTAGGAACATGATATTGTCATTTAGGTTTAGGTAACTAGATAATCTATGGGTTGGGATTGACTTCATGAGTATAATGTTCTCCATTATGTATAAGTTTAATGCATTAATTGTTGGAAGAATTAATGGACATAATTTGATGAGTCCATGGATGACTAAGGAGTATGTTATAAAATAAAGGAAGGTCAAGAACCATGAATTTGGTTTGAATGGTCTTAAGACTAATGGTTAAGGAAAGCTATATACAACCAAGTGGATTTTGATTAGTCTTGTCAAAACCATGACAAGTAAGACCAGTTTATTTAAGATGACCTTTGTTATAACCAAGATATTATAGAAGCCATAAAGAGGTGACATTAATAATAAAAGCCTTATCAACTAGAAGTTTTTGAATAAGGGTGGTATTAATGGCTATTTTGATGAAAAGGGGTAGATCATCAGCACAAAAGAGGATTTCATCATTAGTCATGTACTCTTTAAGGAATTGAATAGAAGGCTTGGAAGAGGGACACATAGATTTGATGGCATTAATGTTAACTGGTACAAAATCAATAAAAGGTGGTTCTTCATCTAAAGAAGATGGATCTTCAATCTCTTAGATTTGTTGGATAAGGAATTTACAATAATAAGGTGAAGTGTAAACCAACTCCATAAGAGGAATCTTACATGGCATAGAGTTAAGCTCTTCAATAAAAATCCATTGAGATTTAGAAAAAGAGTGATGAGGTTTAGAAAACAAATTAGACTTTAGAGGAATAGATGTGGTTGGACGATCAGAAGGAGGAAGTTGTTCCTCAAGTGCTTCTAATTCAATATTGATGGTTGTAGTATCTTTAAGAAATTGTTCCTCCAAAGAAGGTTTCTTAGGCTTGGTAGTAGGATCTTTATGAGCTAGTTTATGATGATATTTGACCTTATCCATATTAACATATTGAGAGTTGTTAAACTATTGGTCATAATAGATGTTAATTACACAAACATATTTGGAAGCTGATTGATTATGGGAAGAATATTTTTAGTTATTAGATGTATAATATTTAGAGGATTGTCATTTTTTAGAAGCATTAGTGTATTCTTGACAATGATTTTTTATCATGGTTGAATGAATGACCAAGAATGTAAGAAACAACACATTTAGAAATCCCTCTACAAGATTCATGAGAATGCCCAATGTCAGCATGAAACCAATTAAGGAGATTAGGATCATACCACTTAGGAGGAACATTAAGATATATGAAAAGTTTAGAGGGCAATAAAAATTATCTCATTTGATGTACCAAAAGAGGTATGTGAGATGGTAAAGTTATATAAGTTTTGGAAAATATTGGTTTGGTTTGAGAAGTGTTACACATGATAACATTAGATGTCTAAAAATATCCTTTAAGAAGTTTAGAATTAGGTTCAAATTCTTTCATAAGAAAGTCTTGTTATTTAGCTTGGTTAAGAACTTCATTAAGAGTTCGAGGAGAAAAGGTTGTAACCTTGTATTGAAGAGTGGGAATTAAAGTGGTAATAAAGAGTTTGAATGGGTTATCATCAAACATATTATGATCAACTTTATGATCTAAGGATTTACATATTTTAATAAAGTCATGATCTATTTCATTAGGAGATTTCTTATCATTTATGAAATGTCTAAGACAATTTTCAGGAAGATCATTGTGTTAAAACTCTTTAGCTAAAGGATTGACCAAATCTTCAATTTGCCAAATAGAATGTTGAGGTAATTAATTATACCATTATATTATATCACCAGTGAAATTTTCAAATAAGAGTTTAGTAGTACCAAATTGGATCCACTCTTTGTAGAGAATACCATAGGCTTTAAGAAATGAGGTGGGATCTTTAGTCCCATAATATTTAATAGTAGGTGATATGCTACCAATGTCAATAAATATAATGAAGGAAGTTAAAATATAATTTTTTATGGTTTGAAGAATCTTGTTATTTAGTATTGGTTGAGG